>JAPKLY010000421.1:168520-221864 GCA_026898435.1 Prunella vulgaris
TGTTGCTCATTAATTTTTGGAACATGTATTAAGACAAAAGTGAAAAAGTATAAGTGATATGACATAAAAAATAAAAAAGTAATGAAAATAGTATAAAAAGTAATGATAGTAATAATAAAAACGTAAATAATAGTTTGCAAAAAAGGTAAAAAAGAAAATGAGAAATATACAGTGGGGTAGATTAAAATTGTAAAATGTAAAATATATATTGGGATGAAGGGAGTATTTTACAATAAATTTGTGAAATATTTTATAAAATTATAAAAAAATAAAAATTAACAAAAAAATTGATTAATTGCATATATCAATAAAATTATAAGAATTAATTTTCAAAAGAAATATTATTTTAACGCAAAGGGATCAGAGAATTTAACATTTCATAAATTGACTCAATATTTTTTTACCATATGGATTAAATGTTGTTGATATTGGTCCTGTAAGTATTGATTTTTTTATATCAGTCATTTTAATTTTATTTTAGGAATATTAGTCCTCTAAATTTGAAATTTTTTAATATTTTTGGAAAATATATTTTGATAACTGCTCTTCTATGTAATTTTTAAAAGGAGTAAGATAAAACAAAAACAATAGAATTTATAGGACAAAAAATCGAAATATGTAATACATATTTAACAAATTAAAATTGTGCAACGTTGTAGGAGAAATATATCTCTAATCCTAATATAAAAACAAAAAGGAACATGTAATTGTAAAAAATATATATACTTAAATATTAGATAAATAAAGCAATTAAATATAAAAAAACGGTATAAAACAATAATTCAAAAACTAATATCCATATAATTGAAAATTTTAATATAAACACAACAATGAACATACATAATTCAAAACACAAATCAAACTATAAAAATTTGTAATGAACAAAAATATATAAAAATATAAATTACCAAAAGAAAAACTAAATTCTTGATACAATTCAAAATTGAATCTTATAATTTTTTATTTTTTTGTAAACGTAAATGAAAATAAAAAATTAATTTATAACAAAAAAATTGGATCAAATCCTGACATATACAAAAAATAAATAATTAAAAACTTATACTGTGAAATAATTCCAAATAAAAAATGTACACTAATTAAAACTTATTATTTACTAAAAACACAATGGGATAACTAAATTTATAAAGTATAAAAAAATACAATATTATATATCCATTATTACATACTAAGTATAAATTTAAAAATAAAATAACATCACATTAATTTTATTGAAATATCTAATGATATATAAAAGACAACAAAAATATATTATCAACGACTAATAATTGTACGTATCAAAAGAGTATAAAAATAAAATAACATATACATAATAATAAAATTTATTTTAATTAATGTGTATTAATCTATACAATTAAATACATAAATAAATTAAAATACCTAAAAATAAATTATATTTAGAAATTTATTATTTATATATATATATATATATCATTTTTAATACATAATATTAACAATTATACATATATACTATTTTTATTTAAACTAATAAGTATATAAAATCAAAAGAATATATATATATATATATTGAAATAAAATAAATATAAAACTAATTTAATAGAAAATGAAACTCACCCACAATAAAATACAAATAAAAATACTTATATGAAGCATATAAAATAAAATTAAAAAAGAGGTATGACAAAATTTTAATACACGATACAATTGTAAGTTAAATATTTCTTTTTTAAATAAATTTTAGATTTAAACAATTTTTTAACATTCTTTAATAAAAAATTCAAAAAATCTATTAATCAGTTTCAAAATAAAAAATTAAAGGCCAAAAAATAAAATAAATTTTTTTTAATAAACAAAAAAAGTAAAAAAAGAATAAAAACACTTACAAAAAATTATGTAATGCCAAAGTCTCAATTTTACAAAAATAAAGAAGAAGAAGATAAAAATGGATAAATTAAATTATTGAAACGCCAAAATTATTCAATCAATTTTTATTATGTTATAAAATTTTATATTAAATAAATATACATAAAGCTACATTTAACCAAAATAATTAAAAATTATAATTATTTATAATTTAAAAAAATACATAATCTGTACATTAAAAAATTACAACCTAAATATTTTTAACCAAAATTATCAAACAAAGACTCTTTAGTATTATAAATAATAATAAAGACACACCAATTAAAATAATTCTTTTTAGTAAAAAGAATTATTTATTTAAAACACAATGTGATACATAATATTATAAAGTACAAAAATAACAAATACACCAATACATTACTATCCATTATTACGTACTAAACAATAAGTTTAAAAATATAATATAATCACATCAAATTTATTGAAATGTTTAATAATATACAAAAGACAAAATAAATATTATTAATGACTAATCATTGTTCATATTTAAAGAGTATAAAAATAAAATAGCCTATACATAAAAAAAAAAATTATATCAATTTTGAATTTTAATATATACAACTAAATCCATAAATAAATCATTATAACAAAAAATTATTATATATATCGTTGGATATGTACAATTAACAATAATTAATAAAAAATACTTTTACTTAAACAATATACATAAAATTCAATACGAAAATAATAAAAAATGAATCCAAACAATAAAAAATAAAATTATTACCTAATGACATAAAATAATTTTAAATATTGACATTGTAAAAGTTTTAAACCATAACAAATATTAACAACATTATTTTCAAATATATATTGAATTGACTTGTCTTGTAAATTTATGAACATCACTGCTTTAAAAGCTAATACAAAGAGATGACCAATAAAAACAATTGGATATTAATTAATATATTTTTTAAATTAAGAGTAGACATATAAAAATAAATTTGAAATTTAATTCATTGAAATTAATATAAAAATTAATTATATTTATATGTACTAACATCTTCTTAAAATAAAAAATTTCAACAACATGATTAGTAGTAAAACACATAAAAGAAATAAATATCATTAATAATGGATTCAACAACTCTATTCACTTATTGTGTCCTTATATATATATATATTTAACAAAATGACACATTTCTTTACATAACATATATGCAAATCAAGTGGACCCATCTTCAGTTGGTTCTTCCTCAAATTAGCTCCTTAGGAACTCTGTCTCTTTTCTCTCCTGGGGTTCTCTTATCTTTAAAAAATCACAAAGTGAATAAATGAACTTCGTATTGGAAATAGTTCAAATCATAATCACTTACTTCCACTAAAATCTCTTGATACAAACGATACCCTAACCATTTCCACTCTTCAGGAAGTGAAAGAGACAGAATATGTATCGCTGCTCTTGTAGTAAGTCTACCCCCATGATATATTAATTTAATCAATCTCCATCGCATTTTGTTTAAATGAGTTTCTAGACATCACTCACTTTGTGGCTTTAATGAAAAAATTCACGTACATATGAATTTATTCTCTTCCTAGGTGTTCTGTGAAATATCATCTATCATCATAATTCACAGGTCGATTTTTAGTATATAAAAATTATGATTTCGTACTATAAAAACGTAACTATACAATGTTTATGTACACATAAAAATATCTATAAAATATCAAACATGACACATACAATATATTAGAAATAAATTTAGCAGTATAAACAATTAATTCCAATATAAAAAACAAAAAGGAACACATAATTAAAAAAGACACATAGATATTAGATAGAAAAAAAATTATATAAAAAAAAGAGGGTGCATATATTTAATTAATAAAAAAATGTGCATGTTCTTAAAAAATATATAAGAATATAAACATGAACTTAATTTAAAACATAAATTTAACTACCAAATTTTGAGATAAAAAAAAACATTAAATTACCTTATAAATATATGTTTTTAAAGACAATTCCAAGTTGTGAGAAATCAAAACAATTTTTGCAATTAACGTAAATGAATAATTTCACACCCCTTTTATAACAAAAAAAAAGAGTTAAACCAAATTGTGGAATATCCAAAAAAATTAAATGTTTATTTAAAAATTAATGGCAAATCACAAATATATAATATTTAAAAAGTAATATTTACTAATCAGAATAAATAAAAAAAGTGGTTACTATTAATAGTAGAGTAAAATGCTGAAATGTAAATACAAAAAAAAAATCATACTATAAAATATAGATAAAATAAATATTTTCAAAAAAAATTATAAAGCATAGATACTATTGAATTACATAGACATATAGATCTTACATTTTATTTAATGAGGTTAACATTACAAAATACATCACAAAAGACAAAAAATATATAATTAAAATAGAATATTAAAAAATAAAATTTTATGATATAATAGTGATGATATTGGTTCTGTAAATATGAAATATTCTTGATATTAATCCTTAAAATTTTATGTTTTGGATATTAATCCTATAATTTTAAATTTTTTAGGATATCAATTTTGGTCTTATGAAAATTGTTTGGCAGTACAAAAATTTAATTTATAGGACAAATATAAAAACAATGTAATTTATATGGACTGAACTCAAAATTTTATCAAATATAATTATTATATCACTTTAAATATTAAAAAAAAATCTTTGAAAAATAAGAAAACATCAATAAAGAGATCATATTGTGATTTTATTTTTAATACGATACAAATTAAATGATCATGGCATTGGAAAATAATAAAACTTTTTAAAATTATACAATTCATTTTTTAGAAAATATTTCATGTATTTGCAATTGTATTATATTATGTTAGATCCAACATTAATGAAAAGTTACTATTATAATTATTTAAATATATGAACAATTATTATGCATTGATTTAGAAGATGTTAATTAAAAATGATTATTTCTAGCATAAAAAATATTTATTGTTATTTAATATTAATTTGTTAGCTTTTTATAGAGTAAAATAATTATTTCATCAATAAAGGTCATTTAAGTTTTGGCCTTTTTCAAATTCGTGAAAAAACAATTAATACATAAATTTAAACAATACTCTTAATTACTCCTCTAATTTGGGGACAGTAAGTGTCACATCAATTTGTTTTCAGTGTCTTTAATTTAGATAATTAACACCGTTCTCATAATTAATTTAAATGAATATTAATCTAAACAACCGTCAATAGTTTACATATAAAAATCTAGATTAATAATAATTATTACAATCAAATTAAATACATTTTCAATTTTATATTTAACATTACTGAGTTATACATTAATTACTTTCATTTCTACACGAAAAATGAAATTTATGAAAAAAATTATTAATTCCAACCTTTACTAAAAACATAATTCACCCTTATTTAATTCTAACATTTATTAATTCCATCATTTACTAAAATCTTAACTTTTTAATATAATATTACGTGGGTTTTTTGTAGTATTTGCATACTAAAATTTGTATTTTTATTGTAATTATACATAACTAATAAATTATTATTTTAATATTTTAAAACATAAATATTAATATTTAATTTATTATTAAATTAATTCATATTATATAGTTAGAATTATTATTATACTACTATTATAAAATAAATATATTGCTACATGTACATAAATATATATAATTGCAACATACTATAATTACTAAATATATTAATTGTCACATGTACATATATATATTGACTTTACAGTGAAAAAATATGTGATAATGAAAGTATAAAAATTTAACACACAATCAAAATGCACAAAGAAAAATTGTCACATAAACAAAGAAAACTATCAATTAGTATACAGAAGGATTTACAAAATAATTCTCAACTTTCATTAGTAATACAATCCAAAATTAAAATTAATTTTTTTTTTTTTTTAATGTGTAATACGTTTATATATCAATAAAATTAATTAAATCACGTTATATTATTTATGTGTAATACTCATATTTCCAAATTTATAGCATGTAAGTAATATATTTATTTTGTCCAACAATTTTAGTTTGAACACACAATTAACTTTTAAAAAATAAATTTTTTTTTTTAATTTATTTAATGACACATATTATCTAAACATAATTTATTTATTTAAGATTTTTTTTAAATATTTGAGCAAATTATTAAAAGTAAATTATAGACTCAAATTTGTTTATAATAAAGTGATTAAATAAAAATATAAACGCAATTTCTCGATGTCAAATGAAAATAAATAGTATTGCTTTTATTATAGTCAAATTTCACGGCCATTCCACTGACTATGTGTGTATTGCTTTTCAAATTTAAATTTGATTAAATTTCTTTTATTATGCAAATTTCACGGCCATTATGCAAATTTACTATTCAAATCACATTTCATTTGCTAATACCTAATAAAAGTAAATTATAGACACAAATTTAAAACAATTAAATTCTAATTTAAAGCGAATTAAATATTTATTTTAGAAAATTTATATTTATTGATAGCAAATTTAATTAATATTTATTGATACTATCTATCCATGCGTTGCACGAAAGTCAATCATATATATATTTCATGAACATCGCATGAAAAATAAAAAACAAAAGCAAATAAAAGTAAATTATATAGACGCAAATTTAAAAGCAATTAAATGCAAATTTAAAGCAAATTTAATTTTTATTTTAGAACATTTATATTTATTATAGCAAACTAAAAAAATGAAAGCAAATTAATAGCACATTTATTGATAGCAAATATAAAAGTAAATTCATTTTAGTATATATTGTTGATAGCAAATCAATGAAATCAAATTTATTTTAGTAAATATTTAAATATTTAATTAGACTTACTGTATGCCATCAATTTTACTAAAATAAAAATTTATTTCATCAATTTTATGTCGGTGATTGATGATTTGGTAAAAGGATTTTTACGTGTGTGTTGCTAATAAAATAGTTAACATCGCCCTATTTTGTTTAATTATATTTAATAACACATATTATCTATACATAATTTCTTTATTTAAGAATATATTTTTAAAGATTTGAGTCACGTCTATATGTGAATATTAGTGCATTTAAATTTTATGCTTACGTGATTGATAATTTATTTTTTATTAACTTCACATATCCCACGGTAAAATAGGAAATAAATGATTCATTAAATTGGTCAATCTTCTCGTATTAATTCCTTGTTTTTTCAATTTTAATCTTCTCATATTAATTTTGATTACTTGAGTGGAATTAGGAATTCACCAAAATTATGTTTTTAATCAGCAGAGATTATGAAATGATTCATATTCCATAAAAAAAAATTTCTATTTGAATTAACATTTGACTTTGGTAGGGTTTATTTAGATACTTGATTTCATATAACATTAGAAAAAAATCAATTAAGAAAAAATAATATTCTCTAGAAAAATAATGATTTAATTACATCAAGTGTATAAGTGGTCATGATTTAAATTGAATTTATGAATTCAAATATAGACAATGGGTATATCTAATATTCACATTAGACTTGTAATCTCTTAATCAAGAATGTGGCGGATTGACAGTGTTCTTGCTGTTCCTCATGCATTTGGGAATAAATTAATAAAATTCTATGTACCTGCTGAGCCAAAAATTAAGGTATTCTCACTCCCGATCAGTTTAGTTAGATCTAAAATGAGAATTTGTTGTTAATGTGATTGCTCTGTTTTGTCTCAAATGTAAAAATCAAGAACAAATTGCAGTTGATATATTTTTTCCGGATTGAAATATATACGTTGAATGACCTATTACCCTCTAAAGAAAAAGTATCTTATGAGACATGCAATAAGAAGTGTGATGTGAACATGCTCCTTTGACCCTTGGACTATATTTCTTTTGAGATTTAGTAGATTTTCTAATATGGATTTAATTTCAAACACTATTACAAAATGCAGTGGACTTTTAAATACTGAAAAATAGTAATGGTGTACGTTGGTTGATATTTAAGTAGGGTAGGATTTAACTTAATGTAAAATCGATGTGTATGGGTGTAATATTGTATTATTATCATGTTATTGTTTATTTTAAGTATTATGGTTAAATGTTTATGTGATGATGGAAGTTGTAAAAGTGAGAAGAAATGTGTGTAAAGTGATAAATAGATGAAGAGTAAGAATAAAAAAATAAACTAAAAATAATATTATCTGGGAATATTCTTAAAAAATAACCCAACATACAATACATACATATTTTTCAATTTATAGGATTTAAACCAAATATTTCTTTTATCTTCAAAAAATAAATTTAAACACAAATACAATACATTGAAAAATAAATCAACATACAATAACAATTTCTTCTCGTGATTTGGAGACGCCTCTCTTCTAAATTGTAACAACTTAACTGTTATCTATGAGCTCAAAAAGTTCTAACTGAATAATTGAAATTGGATTAAAGTTATGAAAGTTGAATAAGCTTGTGGTATATATAGATATATAATTTGTAACGCTTCCATGAAAAAAGCCACGAAATTATGAAATTGATTTGTAACAATTCCATGAAAAAAGCTTACCATATAAAATTGATAGATAGATCCAACGGCTGAGATAAAATTTGAGAAAACAATCTACGGCCCAAATGAAATGCCGCCAAAACTATAAAAGGTAAAATAGCTAATATTATATATTTATGATAGACTAAATTAAAATATTGTCTAAGTTATAAAAGGAAAATCAAAATATGAAAGTAAAAGGGATGAAAATGTTGGGCTTATGCTTAGCTCAAGTGATTACTTGTTGGCTTCTTGACCCATATTCATTTTTGTATTATACTTTGGCTCATGTCCAGGTTCTTCCTCCTTTCTTTGCTTTCCTAATCTGTGCAGGATCTCCCCAAATCTCTCTCTCAATCACACGATTCACCTTCCTTTCCGATTGTCGGAAGTTATGGTCTAATGACCGGGAATCGTGGGATTCTTACACTATACAAAGGATGCTTGTCCCTTTGTCTCAATGTGGTCTACAATACAATTCTTCAATTGTATGTGTGAGAGATAGATGATTGAGATTGCTACCAGAGTAGGTTGGTGAGAGGGAAGTCTCTAAGGTCATTCTCATACACCGTGTGAATTAATCTACTGGAATTGGAAAGACGTTCTGAACCCGGAGAGTGATACCATTCTCGTTATTTATCTATATTTGTTTAGATCATATATTATATTAGATACATTTATGTCCTTATATCTTTTATACCTTACAGAAAATAAAAATAGAACAGAATAAAAGATAAAAAAAAAATTCTCAAAAAATTGCAAGTTTATTTATTTTTAAAATATTTGACCATAATATCATAATCAAATACAAACATTCATATAAAATCTATTAAATCCCTAAAGAAGGATTTTACCACCAGAGCAAAGTCAATTAGATGGACACCTAGTTTTAGGAAAATATTCAGTTATTTGAATCATTCACATTTTAACAGAAAGGAAAATAGGTATAGTGTTTCTCGGGTTTAATTTTAATTAAGTCGAAATTATTTCATCCGAATATCTTTCCATTTATTTGTACAGAGCAAATCTCTTGTGCACCAATTACACCATGCAATTCAAGTGCATTTTTAAATAGTTACACTATTTATTACTGAAAAGTTACACAAATTATTATTGAAAAGTTATATTTTTAAAGATACACTTCTCAGTAATAATATGTGTGACTTTTTAATAGTTTTTTTGTGTAACTTTATAAAAATAAACTTGAATTGCACTGTGCAACCGGTGCATGTAGACTAAGCCATTTGTATAATGTTTTAGGTAAATATTTGAGAGATATGAGTGCATCAAAATGAATATACACTAGCAATAGTGAAAATAACTTTATTCTTCAATTTCATGATTGTTGCTCACATACGACAAACTGACCAAAAATATTGCAGCATTCAGATATTTCCAGCAATGGAAGAGCAAAAATGGCGTGGCATTGACACACACCTAACCATACCGCATCATTTAACCAATAGTTTAAATTTATGATGGATCCCTTTTAATTTTTTTCAAAAAAAATAATAATAATACTACTATGCGGTGGCTGCTTCATTTCTAAGAGCATCTTCAACCCAGCTCTAGCGCTGAGGTCTAGTGTGCCGCTGGAAATCAAATCCAATTCAGAGCCACATTTCATCTCTACCCTAAATCTGTGATTAGTGTGGCATTTATTTTGGCGCGGCATTTTTCACTCAGCGTTGGGTTTATTTTTTAAAAAATATTTATTTATATATTTAATTGTAACTTTTTAGATTGAATAATTAAATTAAAATATTTTATAAGATCACATAAATCTTTGCTCATGGTTTTCGATTAAATCCTAAATAATATATTGCAATATTTCAAATCATAACTAAAATGTTATATTTATTACAATATTTATGATGTGTTAATTTATACATCTTATTATGTAGGATTGTATCACATTATTAAATTTAATGTTATTCTATAATTTTTATTTATATAAATTTAATATATTATTTTTAAAATATAAAGTAATGTATATTATTAAAATTAATAATATAAAATAAAATAGAAAGATTATGTAATATTAAGTTTAAAATTATATAAATTAGACTTAGTAAAAAAAATATGTAGCACAAAATATAGCGCGAACTGTTGGAGATGAATTTGAGTGTAGTGCAAAATTTGTGATAGAGTTGTGAGAACTTTGCAATAGAGTGGCGCAAACGATTGAAGATGGCTTTCTTCTTTTGGAAGTTAGAATTTTATCAGAATTGGCAAACAGGATGAGTCGACAACTCACAATCCATCTTAATCCAATACTTTATAATGATGTAAATTGCGGCCGCCGAGATTGTTTAGGCGCTTAGCAGAAATCGACCGCCAACATTTAGGTCAACTCGTTAAGAAAAATATAGAGATTTGTATTTCAACACCTTTGCTTGCTCCAATTCCACTATCTTCTTCAGAATTGAGATTTTCTTTAATTTTTTTCTCATATAGTACACTTATGTTTGTTTTCTTAATGAGATATACGAAGCAAATCCAAATAAAGAAAATAATTGAATAATAATTAAAAAATAAATAGTAAACAATAACTTTGTATATGATTTATACATACCACACAAACATATATATATATATATATATATTTTTTTTTTGTTATTACCTGATTATTTTATCATGTGGCTTGAATCAGGATAATAAAAGATATAAAAAATGCTCGAATAAATGTGCAGAAATATGTAAAGAACACTGAGAATTGCCCATGTCTTATATTGCAAGAGTTAGGACTTAAGTATAGTCTATTGATTGTATAATAGTTTGAATACTTACAATGATGATCTTAAAATCATATTTATTGAGAATTCTAAATTAGGCATGTGCATCAATTACTTTGTGCTAGTCAACAAAACCGTTACAAAATTTATTATAGAAAGTTTTCCATAATAAATGTCATCTTCCATGTGTGACCTCTGATCGGCACTAATTTAGTTACACATTTGACATGATTCCTATAATTACTCATTGTTTGTTGACTTAGAGTATACACGTGCTCGCTGACATGTACTTTACTTGAGCTTGTGGACATGTACTTTGCTCATGCTCGCAGACATGTGCCTTGCTCGTGCTCATCGACATGTGTCTTGCTCGTGCTCGTCGACATGTACCTTGCTTGTGCTCGCAGACATGTGTCTTGCTCGTGCTCGTCGACATGTGCCTTGCTCGTGCTCGCGTCTCAAGTTTTACAATATTGAGTTTGTGCCTCATCTAATAATCTATGGGCTTGGGCCCATATTAATTAATTATTGCTTCCATAACAATTGCCCCTACTTTGGATATGCTTAATTTTACAAAGTGTAGCACATTAAAAGTAAATCGAGAGCTAACTCGACGAGGATGAGTACGAGGTCTTGCCCGAGAAAATTCTGAAGTCGTTGACGTTGCTCCGCATGTCTCTGAACTCTAAATCGACTCGATGGAGATATTAAAATCAATTTTTAATTTTTTTGAGATAAAGACGACTTCATTGCTAGTACGTAGACTAGGAGATTCTGTCTAAAAAATAATTAAAAATTCACCAACTTCCTGAGGCTCAACTTTGTGAATTAAAATTCCAAAAATCCTATAGTTGAGATGGATTAATGAATTAAAAATTGATGTTGGAGTCATCAAATAAATTTTGGAATTTATTTTGGCCTAATTCACTGTACGACCCAAATCTTTTTCTTCACTGGCGTGGTCCAAAATTTAGACCCATAAAAACTTTAAATTTTTTTCGTACATAGCGTAAACCTAATTGATTCCCTCCAATCTTATATATGTAGGAGGAGATTTCGCAATTTTGTTGCAACCAAAGCTTTGCACATCACAGATTCTTTATTGATTTATTCCATAAACACTGAAGTTGAGATATTCTTGCCTAAAATAAGTGTCCAACTTCCACGTCCTTTACTGGTATTTGCCCACGTACCAAAATTCAAAGATATTAAAATATTTTCTAATGCATATCAACATATATACACGTACAAAATGCATAAGATCTTTTCTTTATATATATAGCTATGTATACACATTCCGGAAGTAGAAAATATACATATTCCTTCCATCTTTATGCCATTCCGCCATCTGCGACGTCAAACGAGGACGACCTCTATATACCCAATTTCAGTCCGCCTCTTTCGCATGCACAAAGAATTGACAGCATCAATCCTCCTCTTCGCGATATTCGCCGCTTTCATTTGAGACAACAGACTCACAATATGAAGATCTTGGTAAGAATTGGAACTAGGCAGCCCATCTTGAGAGAAATTTGGTGGTCCTGGCCTTGAGTCAACAACTCTTGAAGGAGATATAAGACGTGGTTCTGATCACCCAGCGAGTTTGCGATGACGGTGGCGCTCTTCTCGGTTTATTGCGACGATAACCACCACTTAGCGCTTCTCCACGACGAGCTCCTCTATGTTTAAATTGATGATATCGGCCGCATACATGCATTGGATTGACAAGCTATTAAACTACACCATAATCTCCGTACACCAATGCAACAAAGGGCCCATGGCTAAAAACAATAATAATTAAGCTAACTAAAATCATATCAAGGCAAAAGTAAGAGAATTACAAAAAATCTTACCAATGTTGGATAAATTGAAAATACAAGCTAATTCCTTCAAATGCTAACTTCTAATCGAGCTTCAAAAAGATAAATCCTACCGTACACTTGTAGCTAACGTAGAGATGAATCTACTGCAATGAATGGATCGGAATTCAACAGGTTTGATCGAAAGTAATCAAAGAAATAATATTGAAAATCAAAAGATAACCCACTTGGTAACTACCCTTAATCTCTCTCTAATCTATCTAATGAAAATGAAATCTAGATCTAAGATCATGCTCCAAAATCTGATGCTTGTGGTATTTATAGTGCTCCAATCATTAAGACACATTTGCTCTTCATTAAATGCGCAAAAAGACGACTTTGCTCTCAACTTAGCAAAAATTCGGACTGCCACTTTTTTGGACGCATTTGATGGATATTACCAAATCTCTTTACACCCAGATGATCAAGGAACACACCACATTCTATACCAACAAAAATCTATATTGTTGGGATAGGATGCTATTTGGATCAATCAATGTAGGAGAAACCTATCAAAGATTGGTGAACAAGATTTGACCACCATATAGGCCACTCAATTGAAGTCTATATGGACGATATAGTCGTGAAAAGTATACGTAAGGAAGACGATCTTGAGCACCTCTCTTAGACATTTGATATACTCTGTACATATAACATGAAACTTAACCCAAAGAAGAGCAGTTTCGGAATACATTCGGGAAAGTTTTTAGGACATCTGGTGAGCCAGCGCGGAATCGAAGTGAATCCATCAAAAGTCAAAGCCATCATGGATATGGAGCCACCTGATTCAATAAAAAAAGTGCAACGCCTTACGGGGTGTCTAGCGGCTTTGAATCGTTTTATCTCCTGTTCAGGAGATAAATGTTGAACGTTCTTCGAAGCCATGAAAATGAGGGAAGATTTTGAGTGGACGCTTTGTTAAAAAGTATTTGATCAAATTAAGGAATACTTTAGCAACCCACAGATTCTATCCAAACTAGTACCAGACAAAAAATTATATTTATACCTTGCAGCATCTGAGGTAGCTATAAGTTATGCACTAGTGCGTGCAAAAGGCAAATTTCATTTTCCAATTTACTATGTAAGTCAAGCTCTACATGAAACCGAAATATGATATACACCGACGGAGAAGCTCACATATGCATTAGTCATAAGCACCAGAAAGTTGCGACCGTTCTTCTATGATCATCACATGGAAGTGCTTATAACTTTCCCATTACGGCAGGTTCTCCATCGCCCTGATACAACAGGAAGATTGCTGAAATGGTCACTTGAGATAAACCAATTCAGCATTACATACGCGATATGAACATCAATCAAAGGACAAGCTCTAGCTGACTTCATTGTAGAATTGACTTATCCGCAAGTTCTGACAAGGGACTATGAACACCCATGCCACCTGTATGTGGATGGATCATCCACAAATACGACATCTGGGGAAGGTGTGGTGTTAATAAGCTTAGACTGACAAGTTTTTACATTGCTATACGATTTGCTTTTTTGGCAACAAATAACGAAGCAGAGTACGAGACACTTATTGTCGGTTTAAGGATTGCGTTGGCTATTGGAGTAAAAAAATTATAAATTTTTGGCGATTCACAATTGATCGTGCCACATGTTCAAGGAGAATACGAAGCCAAAGATTAGGAAATGATTTTGTATAAAAAAGTGTGGCTCATCTAATATCAATGTTCCAACACGTTTACATCGATCAAATACCTAGACTGTAAAACACACAAGCCGACGCTCAGGCAAGACTAGCATCAGGCCAAGGGGCAACAGAGATATCTGAAGTCATATTCACCAAACTTGATAATCCTTCAACCTTTGATTATAAAATTAATCAAACATTGAATGGGGGGCAAGAAGTAGATGATGAGGATGGTGATGACTACAGGACGAACATTGTGAAGTACATAACCACTGGTGAACAACCTAAAGATTCATGGGCAGCGGTTCGATTAGTTAAGCAAGCAGCTCGATACACATTGATTGAGGGTCAACCTTACAAAAGAGGATTTTCATCACTCCTTCTAAAATGCATTTCGCAGAGGCAAAGATTAGAAATTCTCAAAGAAATCCACGAAGGTATATGCGGAAGCCATGCCGCAGGACGCCCACAAAACCATTAGACAGGGGTATTATTGGCCCATAATGAAAAATGACGCAAATGAAAGCGAAAAAATATCACAAATATCAAATGTTCGCTCCTAGCATAAACATCCCTCCACAAGAAATGAAGACGGTACCGGTATATAGCACGTGGCCATTTGCCAAATGGTATATTATCGGACTATTTTCTCCTGATAAAGGAAGCGTGAGGTTTGCGATGGTCGTAGTGGATTATTACACCTTGTGGGCAAAAGCCGAATCAGTTGTAACGGTGACGGAAGAAAAATTGATAAATTTAATTTGGAAAAATTTGATTTGTAGATTTGGCATACCTCAATCAATAGTAACAGACAATGGACCGCAATTTGATGGCAAAAAGATTCGAGAATTTTGTAATACTCGGAAAATTAGAAAGTATTACTGAACACCCTACCATCCGCAGTCAAATGGGCAAGTTGAAGCAATCAACAAAATTTCAAACGAACATTGAAGCTCCGTCTAACGGAAAAGAAGGGAAGCCGGTCGGAAGAACTCCCAGAGGTATTGTGGTCATACAGAATATCATTCAGAACAAGCACATGAGAGACTTCATTCTCGATGGAATATGGAACCGAAGCAATGATACATGACGTGTTGCAGAGTCCAACTTGGTGTGTTTGTATGTACAATAAAGAAGAAAATGATGAAGCCATGACTATAGAAAAATATTTTCAAGAAGAAAAGCGAGTTCCGGCGGAATTATGTAATGCAACATACAAACAATACGCCACCCGATATTACAATTCGCTAATACGAAAAAGGAGTTTCAAAGATGGTGATTTAGTGTTGCGAAAAATACTGTCGACCCCGTCCGGAAGCTTTGACCCTGGTTGGGAAGGACCATTTTGCGTGTCACGGAGTTGGTCAAATGTAACCTATGACTTAGAGGATCTAGAAGGAATACCTTTGCCATGTTCGTGGAATGCTGCTTATCTGAAGAAGTTTTATCAATAATGAATGTCTGATGTAAATGTATGTTTTGCTGTGAATATTGTACAAAAAGGAATGAAATGTTATCTAAAAGACAAATAGCTTTTAAAAGTTGTTGTCTTAATAATACTATGTTGCTTGAAACGAGGCTAAAGGTTGTTATATGCCGAAGTCACTAAAATTCGTTTCTTGAGAGGAAGCATTACGGTATTAAAACCGAAAAATGCTCCAGACAAGGAATTAGCATTAAGACAATGAAAGCCACTTTTTAAGAAATGCGAGGTCTAGGAATTCCCTGAATCCGAAGGGTAAATATCCCAATGAGAGAATGCCCAATTAAAGTGTATAACTCTTAGAGCAATAAATGCAAAGCGAGGAAAACACAATGAAATAACAAGAGACACATGAAAATGAAAAGAAAATAGCATTTCATTCCCCAAAACGAGTTCGATTACACAGCAAAATAAAAGCATAAAATTATAACATTCTTAACAAAGAAGGAAAAAGTACTGAAACAGTAGAAACAAATTTCTAGAACATAAAAAATGTCAAGCTTCGGGAGGTGTGTTCTCCTCAAGAGTGGTGGTAGTAGCAGCTACAGATGGAGGCGTAGTTTGCTCACCAGGAGGACTATATATGTAAGACATAGCAATAGCCAAGTCACTCCCCTGATGGCCTTCTTCAGTAGTCATCCCAGTAGAAACCGTGGCCGCAATAGCAATATCCTGAGTAGGAGTTGGAGCGGCAGAAACAAGAATAACAGTTGAAGCGCTGGGTGGAGCCGGCTGAGAAGATTGCAACCTGGGGAAGACAATAGTACTCTCATCTCCAAAAATCGTCAAATCAATGCCAAAGTTAGTCAAATCGGCCACGGGGAGAGGTTGTGCCTTGGTGGGCCAATTTGCTCTGACATAATCCATAAACTCTTTTTTCACAACGTCATAGATTTTCTTGCCCTTTTCCTCAGCAAATTGAATGGCATGAATGCATTCGCTGTATATGCAAATATAGCCAAAGTTCGTGGCTTCCTGTACTAGCTCCCCCACTTCATCTTTAGGAAACTTGTTGTCCATGTCAAGTTGGAGTTTAGCCTTCTCCCTCTCAAGCTCAAGGACTTTATCCATCAAGTCAACACTGTCCTGACGCTCTTGAGTTCTTTCAGCATTGAGGCGAGCAATACCTTCCATTGCTTCTTTGAGTTGCTCCTCAAGCCTCCTCGTAGTATGCTGAAGACCGTGAAAGTTTTCAAGAGCATACATCCAGCATCTAAGGTGCTCTTGATCTTTTGTTCCGCACGCTTCAACTCCTCATCCTTGCTCTTGATCACCTTATCTTTCTCATCATTGTCCTCTCGGAGATGACGATTGATCCTTTCAAGTCCAGTAGTTTGATCCAAGCACGCTGGAATATAATCGTTGTAGAACTGACGTACATACCACCAAGAAGCAGGTTATCGGTGACATCCTGAGCATGGATCAACTTTTCGCCAGCTGATGTCCAAGACTCTGCACCATATTACGAGGCTCTTTTCACCTCGATATCAGGAATGTCCCCGAATTGCCCTGGAGTTCTCGAACAAGCAATCTGATGAAGAGCATCACAACGATGGGGGTGATCTCCATGGTGATACCTATAAAGAAGCTAAAGATCAAAGAGAACAGGACTGATGAGAGTTTGAAGGTGGTATTAAACATGTGCTTCCTTTCTATCATAATCCCAACCAAGATAAGTGGTGTCCCGACGGAAGCCCGGATCACGTGGTGGTGATGGCGGTGGAGGCGAACCTCATAGATCAGTAGTGCGTGGAACCTGGGCTTGATGACTAGATCCACCACTTGGTCCAGTTTTACTTTTCTTTTTGGCCCTGCAGCCAGGTTCGACACTAACACTAACAGCAGTGCTATCAGCCCTTTCTTAAACGGCCTCTGACCGAAGTTTTCTTGGGAGGACTCTTATGAGCCAGCCTTTGAACAACAGCGGGGGCAGGAGCAGCCACTTTAGGTGCTGCTGTTGCAGAAAATTGGACCCCTTTCTTCATTCGAAGCTCGATTAGTGTTGCCAGAGGATCCATTTTGCGCCTGTTGGTTTCCTATTTGAGATCCATAACTTTGGCACATAAAGTTTTGAATTCAGGAGGAATTGTGATAGTAACTCCTTGATCTAGAGCACAAAAAAAGTGAGAGATATAGAAGAAGTCAATCAAAATAATAAGAGCTTAAGCAAGATAGTCTCGAATCTACCTTCTGGAAGTGGAGCTCTAGCTTCAACATAATACAGACTTGTAACAAATTGATCTACCCGTCTGTAGTGATCTTTCTTTAAATACTTCACGGTTTGGTCTTTTTCGTTCCAGTAAGCAGCGTTGGTAAGAGCAAGAATAAAGAGATCAAATAATCATTTCTGACCCCACTTCGGAAGCCTTGGACCTGCAAAAGAATACGAAGTCACATCAGTATACTTCAGAACGAATAATGCATGAAGAACGTTACTCACGTATCAGTTCTCCATCTCCTTCTGGAGTTCTAATTCGATCTCCAATTCCTAAATAAGTGGTGGAGGCGCGCCAATCTCCACCGATGAAAAACAATTATTCTTTCCATCGCTTCACTTTATCTGGGATAGCATCAATAATCTTCAATCCCTATCTGGATTTCAAATAATAATAGTAATTTCCCTCTTCTTTACATTCTGAGATCATTAGAGCATAGTTAATCTCGGGGGCTGTCAATCGATTGGGATATCCTTCCAATCCCATCACTGTCAGATAACTCAGGAGGTTCCTCCATCCATTCGGTGTGATCTGAGTGATTTCTAGGTTAACATCCATTGAAAACTGGCCAACCACCGGGTGTAGAGGAAGAGGAAATCCCGCCTCAAGGACGTCTATATTTATAGTAGTACAACCAGATGGAGGCCGGTCAGCTCGCTCCCTGTCTCTTGGAACATACATATGAATATCAAGTGGAATTCTATATGTGTTCCAAATATTGGTTAAATCTTCTTCCATGAAAAGGCTATGGTGTCAGAAAGCATCGTATTGGGTATCAACATATGGAATTGGAGGAAGTCTGGGTCCAATAAATTGCTCCTGATATTGTTCAATATAAGACAACTAATCCTCGTCACGTGCAATACACACAGGGATGGTCTGCTCAATCAGTTCAGAAACAGGTTGATAAAGTCACTTCAGATCTTCCCAAATGTCCTCTTAACCGGGTTCGAAACACTATCCAAAATCAGAATCAATATTGTCCTCGGAAAGAACTCTGGCTTTAGGAATGTGCACTGTTTGATCTTGAGCGGTCTTGACATTTCAAACAGTGTCAGTCCCCCGAACCTCAACTTCTAATCACTCAGGGCTCATCCCAAAAACTTCCCGTAAAATGGAGTCAACATCAGATTCGGTTTCTTCGTCATCAAATTCTTCCTCATCAACAAGAAGAAGTCTTATTTTTTACTGTGAAGGGTGAGCAGCTCGTATATCTCTTGCGGATGGCGCAGGGCGAGCAGCTCCTATTCTTTTCTGTGGGAGGCAAGCAGCTCTTTGTACAACGGAGCGAGCAACTAGTTGTGTTTGGCGGCGATCAGTTCCTTGTAAAGGGGAGCGAACAACTCCTTGTGATTGTCTAGTCCAGCGAACATCTCCTTGTGTTCGCTCGCTATGGCGAGGAGCTCCTTCTCCAGGGTGGCGAGCAGCTCCTTGAGTTTCTCCTTGGGAGCGACCAGCTGGTATAAGGCGAGTATCCTCTTTTGGGCGACCAGCTGATCGCGAATTTACATCCACCGGGGAGCGACCAACTGCATTTAATTCTGATTTCCTTAATCGTCATTGTTCACGGACGAGGCAATCACTTTCCCGAGATTCTGCACTGATACCCCTATTTCTGAATAGTCCCATAAATCACACAATGGTGATTCTACCATAGGACGTTTATTTGGATTCTGAGGCAGCAGGTCACCCGATGAAGACAAAGACGCCATTTTTCAGGCGATAAGTTCCGAAATGGTCAAAAATACTATCAGAAATGGAGTTTAATAGCTCAAAAACGTCCTGAAGTATATGAAGATAAATCCCGATAATCTCACAAAGCTTATCCTATAAAATTTAGATTCAACTATTCTGGGTGGAGTTGCAGACGATGAGGTACCACTTCGAGAGATGATTCTCTGATCAAAATTCAACAGAAAAATAAAAGAGAAAAATAAAAGCTAAAAGACTATCTTGTCCAATACTCGAAGTTTGTAGCCGGAGGTACGTCGAAAAGTAAGAAAATGAAGAAGGAAAGAATGAGGATTAAACCGCCTCACCTATTTATAGGTGAGGACAGGCCCCTATCAATATCTCTAGGGGCTTATTTGCAAAGATTTTGAAATTCAGAAGGTGGCGCGCAAATTAAGGCGAGACTTTTCGCCTTCCTTGTCCAGAGATATGCAAAGGAGGCGAACAACTTAGCTGTTTGCCCCTTGAAATTTTTCAAGCAGCTGCTCGCCGATGCATCATTTACAGTTTGATATCATTTTATTTCATTGTGGCTACGGACGGGTATTTGAAAGAACTACATGGTAACTCTTTTTTTCTACGATCGGTTTATCCACAAGGGTGGTTTACGACTAGGTTTTTAATGAGGCCAACATGATCTTCCAATATACCCATGACTAAGATTTTAGCAGGCTGATTCAAGCTCAATTTACTTCCTTATACTAAAGAAAACTTGCAAAGATTCAAATAGCCTGATGCTCGTTATTCATCTAACGATTCAAACAAACATCAGGCTAGGGGGCAACTGTTGATGAAATAACTTGATCCACATGCTTAAGGAAATAATTAATCAAATCCAGGTTTGCATGTCCAAAAGAATTAATCAAGCACAAAGAAAGTACAAGGTTAAAGTAAGTGTTTAATGAACAGATCATGAAGATTTAAGTGTAATTGCAGGAGGATATGATTTGAATTAAAGAGAAAGACGAACAACTTGAAGAACTCACAAGCGAGCAACTCTAACATAAAGTGATGAAAGAGGCGAGCATCTCACCTAATTTCAGAAGAGGCGAACATCTCATCGTATGAGCTGCTCACCCGTAACTAGCTGATCGCCTCCTACGAAGATTTATAACTAGCTGGTCACCTCCTAGGGGAGAAAATTAACCAGTTGTTCTTCATTCTAAGAGATGGTCGCCAGTTTCAAGAGAACAACATTTTTCTCATTTTTGTAAGCTTTTTCTTTGTATTTATCCATTAAAGACACGTAAGGGACACATGTTAATCCTCTGTAACACGTGGTGAATGCATTGCTACCACCTACTTATGTATTTGCCTATAAATCGGCCTCATTTTCATAATAAATGTAAGAAATTTCACTGTCTCAACGTTATTCTGCCAAATTCCTTCAGAAAATAATATTCTACAATTCCAGTAATCCATATTAACAAGATTCTTGATGAAATTTAGCCCTAAAGCCACATGTTAACATGTTTAACAATAATTTCATTAATAAGAACCATAGTACCTAGAATTCTCTCTACCAGTGTACTCCTTTAAGTTGGTATAGAATTCATAAATTCACTCAACATAAAATGGTTTGGAAAATTGTGTAGTGTGCAACAAGGACCTTTCTCTCATAAATTCAACCATATTGACCCATCAAAATCAGATATTTTTATAACTTTTTCAGGTACCAACAACCCAGTTCTATTTCCATATACTCTTCACTTGAAGCATCATTATAATCTCTATCTTCTTCAGATAGAACCAGCAGAATTATTAGAATATTGAATTTTTTTTTGGATGTTGCCATCGAAGAGGAAACATTTTTTGGATCATTTTTAAGGACATCCTACAGAAAAGTCTTCTTATCATTTTTCTTCTTCGGTCTTTTTTCTTTCCTAGCAGCAAAGTGAGCTAATGGAACGTTCATCTTAGAATCAGATTCTTCAGACACTTTCTCCTCCTCAGAAGCTTGTTTCTCAGCTTCTTTCTCTTTGAAAGCTTCATCATCATAACTAAAAATTCGAATTGGATTTGTAGCAACACTATCACCTAGAATTTTTTTGTCTCTTCTACAAGTTGTTAACTTTCTTGCCTATTATTCTGTGTGAATGTCTATGCTTTTCTTCACAAAGTTGGGACTTCACCAAGAACTTTCCACTATCATGAACTTTTTGTAAGCATTTATCCAAGTGATTAGATTCGGTGAAATAAACATACACGTTAGACAGTTCTTAATCTTCATCAACATAATCTTCTGGAAAGGCTCGCCGCTTTAATAGGAGTAAGATCAAGCTCCTCATCACCAATGGACTTTTTGAATCTTTCATTAAATCCTAAAAAAAAAAAAGAATAATAACAGTCATTGTTAAAAGATATATTATTCAGCCAACTTTTTTTAAAGTAAACAATGATTCAATAATATGTTATAAGTTATACCTTAAAACTTATGTGAACTTTTCACTCAGAGTTATGTAGAATATGTATAGAACACATCAATTAATTTTGATCATTAAATAGAAAAAATTATGGGAGTTATCAAACGCCCATAACATTAAGAATGATGTGGTGGTTTTAAAACTACCCATTAATTATAAAATATGGTCGAACGAAGTAAGAAGAAAAATAATTAACTACACAATTTAAATACACAGTCATGATTAAATAAAACTTAAAATTGATTCAAATAATCCTAAATTTATATAATGTTTATTCAGAAAATAAATAACTGTTAAAGAAATTCTAATTTTTATACTTAGTCAATATTGCCAAATATGTTGGCGCACACCCACATCTCAACATAGTTTTTACATGAATTTACTTCATTTGTATTGCTCTTATTTTTATTTTTACACATATATTTATATTGATCTACCTTTTAAAAAGAGAACATCGTACTTGTCAACTCTGTGGCCTATAGTTACTCAATTGATTATAAATAAATTGATGTAATTTTCATCATCCTTTGAAAAGAGAACATCAACGTAGTGAGCTCCATGTTCTATAGTTACTCATTGATTTAACATCTTATTTTTTGAATTTTTATAGCATTTAAGAGAAGTATATCCAGGGCATAAATTTTACAAAGGTAAGTTAGAAAATATAGATCATCTAAGGAAGTGATAAAGTAACTGAATAAAAATTATACTTAGTCAAATTATGAGAATAATTTTAATATTGTTACAAATGTTGGAATATTTGTTACAACACCAAGCATACACTAATTAGACAATGCATAAAATTAGAGATTTCCTAAGGGAGAAAACCTTATGATCATCTAGGGTTTAAAATATATTAAAAAGTTATTTTTCAGTAGAAATGTATTCTAACTTCATAATTTCCTTCTCAACAAGATCTCTAATAAAATAATATCTTATACTTATATAATTGGCCAAAGAGTATTTCAAAGGATTTTTAGAGATATTAATTGCACTTGTATTTCCACATAACACAGTAATCAAATCATTTTTTAAACCATACTTATCAAATATATTTTAAGCCAAAAGTAGCTAGTTGAGTACAACTCCCTGTTGTAATGTATTTTGATTTTGTACTTGACTGTGATACAAAGTTTCGCTTCTTGATATGCTAAGATATTATGTTGTTTCCCTTGAAGAAATAACCTCCACATGTGATTTTCCTATCATCACTATCACCTGTCCAATTTGCATCATTATAGCCTATCAGGGAATTCTTAGCATCATTTTCGTATCAAATGTCTAAATAACATATTCATGCAACATAACTTAATAATCTTTTTGCAGCATTTAAATGTGACTCTTTAGAATTTGTTTGGTATCTAGCGTATTAACATACACTGAATATGGTATCAGGTCTACTTGCAATCAAATATAGAAGACTTTCTATAATTAATTTGTATAACATTTAGTCAATATTTTTGCCAATATTATCTATACACACATCTTCTGTGATGATCTTATAGGAGTATTTATGTGTTTAGAACTTTCTAAATAAAATCTTTTAACAAAATTCATTGTATATTTGCTATGTGAAAAGAAAATTTTATCTTTATGTTGTTTAATTTGAAGACCAAGAAAGATATTTAAGTCTCTAAACCATGGACATTTCAAATGTATAAGTCATTTGTTTACAAAATATTTTAACATATTATCACAATAAAAACCAAATATTATATCATCAATATATATTTCTGCAATCATAATTTTACTGTTATAGTGTTTGATTCAATCGGTTTCACCTCTAACAAATCTAAACTTAACAAGGAAGTTAGTTAATTTACCTTACCATACTCTAGCCGCTTGTTTAAGAACATACAAAGCTTTTTTTTTTTTTTTTTAACTTATACACATGGTTAAGATATTCTGGAATTTCAAACCATTTAGGTTGCTAACATATGTTTCATCAACAAGTATACCATTCAAAGATGCAGTCTTGATATCCATTAATTTATGCAACTTGATAACAGTGAAATACGCAATTGCAAGTAGTATTCTTATAGACTTAATTCTAGTTACAGGACCAAATGTTTTATCGAAATCAACAACTTCTACTTCACTATACCCTTAAACTACTAATTTATCCTTACTTTTTAAAAATATTACCAGATTTGTCAATTTCATTTTTAAAGAACAACTTTATTCCTATCACATTCATATATTCAGATCTATGAACTAGTGGCCATACATCATTACGTTCAAACTAATTTAGTTTTTCATGTATATATTAATCTAGTTTTCATTTGTTAATGATTCTATCTATAACATTCTTAGGTTCAATTAATGCATAATAACATTTATGATTCACAAGATTGTAACTAGAAGACATACACATGAACTGTACCATGTACTCATCCTTGCTCTTATATGTACTCTTGAGTGTTGTTCTCCAATGATCTGATTTAATGAATGTTTTTTTTAAATTCGTGAAGAAGGTGTTTTATTAAAAATATTTGAATATTTTGTAGTTTCTAATTTTCAGAAAATATTTTCTTAAATATTGGTACATTATGGGAAGAATTCTTACTCTGATCAGAATTGCAATATTCTTTGGATTTTCAATTATATTTGAAACATCCTCTTCATAATCAGCTGTTGCAAGACTATAATCATAAAAAAAAATTAACAAACTCTTGCAGAGTATCAATTCTGAAATTATAGACTATTTGGACTTTGTTATTTCTAGAATAACTTAAAATAAATAAGAGTATTGTATTTAATATAATCTCAAAACCCCAAGTTACAAGTGTAATGTATTAGCTAACAGGTTAGTTAAAAGTCTAATTGTTAGGAGGCTTAAGTAACTGACAAGTTCGTTCGTTAGGCAGCTGGTCACCTAAAGAACAAAGATCAACTAGACTGTGAAGAGCAACTAGACTGATGTATAAATGATAAATATGCCCACCAGTTGATAAAGATACCCTCAAGTGCCTAAGTTCAACTAAGCTAACTTAAGGTACAGGTCAGGAGATTTTGAACTAACCTGAAGATGTCGATTGAAGCATTAAATGTCTTTTGCATTTAACAAAGTGAGTTAAATTCGTTTAGACTAATTGAATGCAACAAAAGAAATATTTTCAAGTTACCTGAAGGTTTAACAGAAGACTTGAAGAAGCCATTTGACACATCTGAAGCTTCCAGAAAAAAAAATCCAATGAGAAACAACCACCTATGTACGGACTTGATACTAAAGTTGATCAACCTGATAGAGTCAAAGTCAGAAGTAACCTAAACATAGGATGGCACAACCTACGAAAACAGCTTTAAGAACTCAGATTCCATTAAATGAGTCTTTCAATTTATTAATGCTAATGATATCTGCATGAAGATTCAAGAGACGTTGCTGCACCAAAATAACATAATTTGAAAGCTTTCTCTCCAACGTGAAGTTTTTTTTATTGTGTCTTTAAATACAAAAACTCAAGAAGAAGAGAGGTTACGTGAAACTCATCAAGCATACGCGAGAAAAACTTCAAGAGCTCAAGCAAAAATCTTCAAAGCATACAAAGAGCACTCGAAATACCTTTAGTTTCTCAAATGTCTCTTATATTACAAAAGTTCATTTCTGTATCTAGCTTAGAGAGATAGTCTGCCCAAAAGTTGTTCATACTTGTAAGGGCTATCTCGCCTTAGTTGGAAGCCACTCAAAAACGAAACTTTACAAAGGTAGGTTGAGAGTAAGTCTGAAAGTAAGCTCAGTAAGTTTCTCAATCTGAAATCGTGTGAGGACTAAGACTAGAGATAATCATAGGGATCAAGACTCTGTTGTGCTCTTGATCTGTGTACCTTGACACTATAAACCAAGGAATTCCAGTTGAACGAGTTCTTCTATTTGATAAAAAAAAGTGGATATAGGAGAGTTAACTTTGAACCACTTTAAATCGTTTGTGTCCTCCACTTCTTTATTTAATTTAGTGTGTGTTGATTTTAAATCTTTGTAACTGTTCTCGAAGTGTTTATAATATCGCTGCTATGATCTTGGTTGATAATTGATCAACTGTAAGAGCACTTGACCTCTTAGTAAATAAGATATAAATTTTTAGGTACTCTGAGATTAACATGCTAATCTCAAGTAACCTGTCAGTCACTTGTGTTTTTGATAAAAAGGTGTTAAGCAAAAAGATTTGTTCACAAGTGTATTCCCCCCATACACATGTTTTCTTATTTTGAGCCCAACAATCTTTGAATCAAATGTGTGCAATTGATCTCTATTATTTAATGTATTATATACATAACCAAATGCATGAAAGTACTTCGGATTTAATTTTCTTTTGTTAAGTATTTCGTATGGAGTTATAGAGAAATTAGATCTAAGATAGACTCTACTAGAGAAATGATATGCAGTATTTAAAGTTTTTGCCCCAAGTCTTTTAGATAAATATTTGGATAAAAGCATAACTCTAGTCATATCTTGTGAACTCCTTTTTTTTTTTCAACAATTCCATTTTGTTATGAGATGTTTGGTGAAGAAAACTCTTGTAAAATACTCATACTTCTCAAAATTAAGTAAATGCAGTATTAACTCCATACCATTTTAGACCTAATTTTACACAGTTTCGTGTAAAAAATTATCTTAAATCTTTTGTAAATTTTTTTGAAAAATTAATAGCAGATGATATTTCTTTAAAAATTCAATCCATGGGTATTTGGAATAATCATCAATAATAACAAAAGAATATTCATTTTTATCATATGAAGAAGTTCAAAGCAATATAGTGTCAAACAATGTAAAAGTATTTTGTGTGACACTCTGATTTTGCTTATCTTTTTTACAGCAAAACAAATATTAGATTTATATAAACGAAGATTAGGAAGACATTTTACAACTCCTAGTCTTATTAGATTCTGAATGTTTCTATAATTAGCATGACCAAGTTTTTTATGCGAAAAAATATTCTCATCAATATTCATACTACTGCAAGTCTCATTTTATTTAATCAATATCTATTATCTAAAGGTCTATTACCACCCATATTCTTGTTTAGCACATAGCATAAATTTTTATCAAAATTTACATGCAAATCATCATCACACAATTGACTTACACTAATCAAGTTGACATGTAATCCATTCACATGTAGCACATTTATTAATTTTGGAAAACTATGAAAACTTAGTGTACCTTTAACAACTATTTTACCTTTTGAACCACCTCCATAAGTGATCGATATTTCCGCCTCATGCATTTTATAATTAGTAAGAACTTTAATAACATTTATCATATGTCTAGAACATCCATTGTCAAAATATCATAGACTAGGAATGCATGCTTCCAAGAAAGTATAAACAACACTAGAATTCATATCAGACTTACTAACCTTTGTAGTTTAAAAAATATTATTTAGAATATTGTGTTGTTTTAAGCAACATATATTATAAGATTTTTCATCTATCTTAAAAATAAGTCAATGAGGACGAGTATGACCTTTCTCAAGACAGTAATGACATACTTAATCTTTTTTTTTTCACCTTAAGATTTAAACATTAAGTTACAACATACTTACCAAGTCCTAATATTATAGGCCCTTTATCATATAAAGATTATGTGGAATGGTGCCAATACCTTGTTTACATGTATTACTAATCATTAAGATATTTTGTAGTCTTTCTGTACCTTGAGTGAATTTCTGATGCTTAAAATTGAACCTTTCAAGTGGTCCTTCATTTTATAGACTTTATGATCTTTTCTAGTCTGCAGAACTTCTAACTTGGTTACAGATTCTCTTAAATCATCATTCTCTAAAGTCATACACTTGAGACTTTGTCTTTCAAATTCAATTTCTTCATTAAGTTTGTGACAATCAATTTTGTCTGTTTTTAATTACCTATCTCTAAATAAACTCATTACATAGCTCTCATCTGGGCAGATTTTATCAAATATTGTTCCAAATATTGACACATTTGTTTCGACATAAAAAAAATATTTGTCCACATGATCATGAAAAGTACCATCATATTCAACTCGAGCAGAGAAATTGTACTATTAATTTTTTTCAATATCAGGTTCATTATCAGATTCGTCAGTCAAAGTAGCATTGAAATTCAGTTGTTTTCTCATTAATGTGTTAGCACAATCATTTGCATAATGATTAAATCTAGAACATGCATCACACTTAATATTCTTTCTATATTCAAGTTCATATTTAAACTTGTAACTCATATTCATTTGCTTAGATTTATTAGAGTTTTCTCTTTTTTATCAAGAACTTTTGAAGTACTAAGTCTTATTTCAAAAGATTTGTCTTTAATCTATTGGCTGTAAATTTCAAATAAGAGTTAAACTGTTTTGTCAACAAAATTTTTTTGTCAAAATTATTAGAATATTTTTCAAAAATATCTTTGTCAGAATTAATTTCAGTGACAAATGATTTTTTTTGAGAACTAGAAGAAGCCTCATTTTAAAAGCAATGACTTTTTTTTATCATAACTAATTTTTTATTTTTGTTCAAAATTCAACATATTTAAAAATATTAATGAGCTCATTTAAAACTCATAGTGTCAATATTCTAAGCCTCTTCTATAGCACAAATCTTAGCATCAAACTTTTTAGAAATTGTGCTAAAATTTTATGTAATAACAAAGTGTTGAGATAGGATCAACGTTATTTGAAATCTTAGTTATTCTCACTGTATGAAGAAATGTTTTCGTCCTCCTTCTTTTTTAAATTCTCGAACTTGGTACCTAATATTCAAATTTTGATCTTTCAAATGGTCTCTGAACATTCACAATGCTTTTGCAAGCGGTCCCATGTATTTTTTTGTATATGCAAATATAGCATTGAAGACCTTCAAATAGTAGTTTGCTAAGATTACTTCACCATTCATTCAATTCAATTTTCTTTTTACATGTGCTTCATTATCATCATCAACTTAATACGGCGATTGTGACCACCCATACAGAACACTCCTCCATGCTTGTTTATCTAGAGATTTATGTACATCAATATTTCTGGTTTCCAGTATGCATAATTTGAACCATCCAACATCAAAGGTTTGAATGCGGGGTTGGGGGATCCTCTATTGTAAATAAAATACACATTTGACATATGATCTTTAACTAATTGACAGTGTGTGGTTGTTTTTAAAAGAATATTGTTTAAAATGTCAGAACATACATGATAACACGGACAATAGAAGACTCAAAAACCAATTTGCAAAGAGATCAAAATTTTCACAGGCCACAAAAATAACTTGTGCTGCCTTATGCGAAACTTCACTACAACATAGTAGTGACACAAAATTCAAGATCTACACAAGAAATCTAAACAAGACCTATAAAAGAGATATATACAAGGTGTACACTACCCAAAGCAATATCATGAAGAATGTCAGAACACTCAACTCAACAAAAAATGGAATACACCTAACAACACACTAAATACACTTTATGTTTGTTTTGGGATTTAGGGGGGGCGTAGTAAGTTGTAACTTTCAAATCCTGAGATGTGAAAATCTTAATGAATAGTAAAAGTGTGTGTTTGTTTTGGGATTTAGGTAGGGTAGGATGTTACTTTATGTCAAATCAGAGCGTGATAATGATTGATTTTATATGTATAATAGATATTTTATGAGTGTTGTGTTGGAAAGAGTAATAATAGGTATAATATGTATTTTTAGGTGTGGATTGAGTTTGAGATTTGAAAACCGGATGTTAAATCCCAAACACGTGTGGAGCGTGATCACAAAATCATACGTTCATCCGTGCGAGTCCCAAAACAAACATAAAGTACTTGATAGTATGATGTAGTTTGCTCTCCAATTGTTGTGTAGGATGCTCTCTCTGCTTATAGGCAACGAATATAGCATCTCCATATCCCAAGTATCAATATTGCATGACCCAAAATCGTACAATAACTTCCTTCCTTAATTGTAACTTCTATGTTAGTACTCCTACCATCTTATTCATAAATGCATTGTCTTATTTGTAGATAAACTCTAGTTAACTTCACGTTTTTAACTTGAATACCTAGACAATTTGAACAATATCAAGTAAAATAGAGAAAAATAACAAATTATGATGTTGCTAATAATATTGCAAATATATTTATAATATTGTGCCACATCAATAATATCCATTTCTCCATTTTCTATAAAGTTAATTCCCCTTAATTGTGAAAGGTATTTCGGGACGTAGAAATCATAGCATATTCATCTAAATAATATGCGTCAGCAAACATGGGCGCCAAATTTTATATTATTTTAAAAGAATAATAAATTTAAAAATTGAAGTAATAATAAGAAAGAAGAAAGTGGGTGTGTAAAAGCAGTTTCCATCAAATGGATCCGTGCTACGGATAAAACGATCGTACAAGTTATGTACCCCATACCGTGGGAATCTCGACACCCCCACCACTTGCTTCTGTCCCACAAACAAGGCCTTATTCCACTAATCCCCTATTTATCTTATTAATTATTTGATTAAGTGGATTTACTTTTCCATTTAAAGTTATTATTAGGCTCTTTAGGTCATATTTGTTTGGGATTTTAAGTTGATTTTTAAAAATTAGGAAAATTTTAAAATGTTGATGACTAGTAAAACACTTACTCTTATATATATTAAGTGCACCATGAAACTTAAATTTATTTTTTAAAAATCGTCTTATTAATACTGAAAAGTTACTCATGTTTTTTCATAAAAGTCACCCTGATTGGGATTATTGATTTTTCGGTATACACAATTATGACTTTTTAATAGTAAGATGATAATTTTTAAAAGATATATTGAAATTGCATAGTGCATTTTATACACATGAGAGTAACTCATAGTATAAATATGTGCTTCACATTGGATGATCAGAATGTATTTAAATGTTAAAATTAAAAATTATATTGAAATTCAAATAACATATAATTAGTATTAGAGGGAGTAATTGCTTAATATAAACAAAAAAATTCATATTATCAAGTTTCATTTTATGAAACTAATAACATTACAAGCATTTATAATTAAAATTACAAGAACTTACCGAACATTAAATTTGTATATTAAAATCACAGTAAAATAATTTGTGATATCAATTAATGATATAATAAAATATAATACATATATATATAATGGTACTAGTTCAACCAGTTTAACAGTAATGTATACCTGCTCTGAATTAATCAAACATTAAGTGCCTTTAAATGATTAGACAATACAAAGACATGAATATTGCGGGCAAATCTCCGCCTGCTGCTCATTTCAATGGATCATCCATTCTTTTAAAAAAAAAAAAACGGATCATAATCCCTTTTTTTTTCGTTGTCTTTTATTTTCATTCTAGGTTAATTGATGATTTGTGATATTTTTTAGGAATTTTTTATATTTAAAGATATACTTACTCCATAAAATAATTATTAGTTCGGGACTTCAAAGATTAAATAGTAAGTCTCTCGTGCACCGTGTGCACCATGCAATTCAAGTGTATTTTTGAAAAATTGCACAATTTATTACTAAAAAGTTACACAAATTATAACTGAAAAGTTACACCATTAAAAATACATTTTTCAGTAATAAAATGTGTGACTTTTCAATAATATTTTGTGTAACTTTTAAAAAATGAACTAAAATTGCACGGTGTAACTGGTGCATACAAAACTAAGGCAAGATTAAAATATCAATTTAAAATCTTAAAACGTTAAATAAATCACTCACAATTTAAGTATTAGAATCGTGTAATTTATAATCTTAGTATTAATGTATAATCGTTTTATTTCTTTTATAAAATATTTTTTTAGTTGTTCTCATTACATATGAAATTCATCTATCACATTGTTTTAAAGTGCTTAACTACTCACACACCATGAAATTATATACACTCAATTAAACCTTAAACTTTTTAATTTACATTATTATAAAGGGGGAGATAACATATGAGTTCTTTTTACACTATCAAAACTCAAATAGGCATGGTTAGAAAAAAAAAATGGTTTCATATATATGTAAAATAGTGATTTGATAAGACATATAAGCACTATTCATCTCTAACTTTACACAATAATAGACACATTTGGTTACTGCTCATGGCTGCTATTAATTTTTTTTTTCAGTCAGTATATATTCCGGCGAGACTTGAATGTACTATTGAATGTGCGGTTATACTATTGAATTTTTACTGTATTATGTATAGTACTGTTCACTATTGACAGTTTTTCGGTAGACATCTTTTCCGGCGAGGTAACGACTATATTATTGAATATGTCTACACTATTAAATTTCTTATAGTACTATACATTTTTATTACACTATCAAAAAAATATAATTGTAGTATAGTGAATTTTTTGTGACGGCAGTATATTGTTGTTATATACTAAACCTTTTGTAAATAGATAAAACTTATATAAAACGTTTCAGGGTGTAAAACATATCTTTCATATAAAAATACACGGATCATTGACCGGATCGAGTCGGGTTTGGGTTTTTTTCTCAAAAAATCGCGCAAGCTGAAATTTTAGATTTTCGCTCTCAGGTGCGTTATAATTTGGGAAATGCATGTTACTATTAGGCAAAATGTGTGTCACAATCAGACTAAATTTATTATATATATATATATATATCACTTGTTTTTGTAAAAATAATATTTTTTCATACAATGTAAGAGCAAAATGTGTATTATTATAAGAAAAAATATTACCTTTTCATAAATATATATATTTAGGGTGTATTACATATAAGATCATTCATAATAGTGTACTTGTAAATAGGAATACCAAAAACCTCATATTACAAATAGGACCACAAAATGGACCCAATATTACAAATAGAGTCAAAATATGGGGTCCACCCCCATCCCATATCACTAGTCAGATCTGAGAATATATGCCACGTATCCCACCCTATTTATACAATCCACCCGACCCCTACCCCCTCACCCATCAAATCTGCAATATAAAAAGGCCTACCCACCCATTTTTTGGCCAAATCTCTCTCTCTCTCTATCTCTCTCTCTCTCTGAATTAATCGAAATATGGTCGTCTCCCCAAGCCCCACCATCGGTAAAAATCGGTTGTTGTCCCTCTTTTTCTTTTTTTCGTCACCGCCACATTTTTCTATTAGATTTTATGAAAAATGTTATTTCTACAAATATAAATGAAAATATGTAAAAAAAAACAACATTTAATCTGATTGTAACACACATTTTGCCTAATAGTAACATGCATTTGCCCAAGTGATAATATACTTGGGCGTGAAAAACCTGGAATTACAGTTGCGAAAATTTTAGAAAAAAAATCCAAATCCGACCCGACCCGATTAAGGACCCGTGAATTTTTAATATGGTATATATATATTACACCATGAAACGGTTTACATAAGTGTGCTGCATGTAAATATACTATAGTGTGTGTACTTTCTAGGTAGTATTTTTTATTTTTTACAAGGTTAAATCTACACATAATCAACATCATTACACAAAAAAATTCATACATATTCTACCAATGCTTGAATATACAAAAACCTACATTACACAATATATATATATATATACACTCAACCCCAAACATTAAAGTCCAGATAACACAAATTTTTTAAAAAATATTGCAAATCCAGAAAATCAAATTCAAAAAATCAAAGCCAAACAAAAATAAACCCAAATTCAAAGTCTTACTCTAAAAATTCAGAATCGAAGTCAAACAAGAACAAACCCAAACTCAAAGTCAAACAAGAACAAATCCAAATTCGAAGCCGTACTCTGAAAATTGCATAGAGCCCAACCGCGCACTAGGGCTCCATCCTCCACCAACAGTGTCGCCAATATTGTACGCACTCCTCCGGCCCCTTTTTTTCGACCATTAGACCATGCCATAAATTTTCGATCAGTAAACTTTTATTTGGATGTCATATTAGATACTAGACGAATAAATGAGTGATAAGAATCCCGACCAACAGCTTCCTGCAGCTGCGCCTCTTGAACACTTTCGCGCATCCGAACACTGTCAATTTTTGCCTCGTCGAAATCAAACCCCTGTTGAACAAAATAGTTTCGGGTTGCTCGCGGCTTCCTCTTTTTGGCTTTCTCTATTTTTTATCGAAATCAAACCCTATACAGCTTTCTCTATTTTCACCAGAGAGAGAAGTTAGTTCACCAAGTCTCCAAATACTCTAAGAATTATATCTCCCTCCTAATTTGTTCCCAAAGGGAATCGAACCCGGGTCACTCACTCAAGTGAGGAGCCTGGTGGCCAGGTGAGCTGACCCACCTGGTTAAAATATAATACTACTGACCTCAATTTTTTATACCACTGATGAGATTTTTGATACTTTTGATCAAATATTTAATATTGTAAAATACTTTTGAGAACGATGAACGACAGTAAGAAATCGCGCGACCACATCGTCGCAGAGCTCCGCCAACGTCTGCAACCTCGCCGCCGCCTGGAAATTAGAAGAAGATGCTTCTCGCATCTCAGCGACAGTCTTGATTATCGTCGGATTTCACCTCAACCACTGCTCCAGCTATGGCGGAGAAGAGAGAGGATTTGATTTCACAGAGAAGAGAGAGAAATAATGTGGTATTTTACAGAGAGAGATGATTTTATTTGAATTGAGTGTGTTTTCAAATTAAAGTTATGATGTCATATTTACTGTTTATTTTTAAGTCATTGTGTCAGCTTTTTTAATGAACTATGCAGTGCCCCTGAATGTAAATTTTTTGCCCTTCTTTGTAACTTTAAATAGTAAAAGCCTCTATTGTGATGTTATAAATTCTATATAGATAAATTGCCCATTAAATTAAAAGCATAATATTGCCGACCCATTTGAATTATTCCAATTTCCAATTAATTTAGTTGAAGGAGTTTTGTAGTGAGATACAAAAATTTGTTATTCAGATTGAGGGCCTTAAGTCATTAAGATCAAGAAAGGCAGTTGGTTCCCATACATATACTTTGACCAAATCAAATTGGAATAAACGTGGGTGTTTCTATCCGCATTTAATCAGAGATGTAGAAGGCCACTATGTAAAACAAATTAAACGAGCTTAATTTCTACAACTGAAATCAAAACTGGGGATAAAGCTCAAATCCATGGTCGTCGTCGATCAATTGAACAAGCATATATAGCCATGGCCTCTGCCCACCGTCTACTCAACTAAACTCTAAAGTTGAATTCTCTCACATGAAGCTGTCTCTTGCTCAAAGTCGCCGCCAGAATATATGGCCGCTGCACCACCACTAAAATGAGAATCAAGTCAGAAATTATGCTAAAATTAAAACCATCGGCAAAGCTCAGGTCGTTTGAATTGAAGAAGAGATGGAGGAAAAAAAAGAAATCAAAAGTAAAGATATATAATACTACCTCCATCCCGGAACTACTTTCATAGTAGTTCCGGACACGTGAACCAAGGAAAAGTAAATATGTGAGTGTAAAGTTAAATAATAAAATAAGAAAAAATGTATTTTGTTGCCTTTTGTGAGAGAGAAAAGTTTCTTTTTTTGGTGTGTGAAAGAAGAGTTGGGACGTCCAAATAAGGAAAGTGTGAAAGTAGTTTTGGGACGGAGGGAGTATTATTTTTCATCATAACAAAAAACTCCCAAATTAATTGCTCCCCACACATCATTTATTCATCATCACCGATAACTCCCCATACATCTGCCAACCACCCAAATTAAATCCCTCCTACTCCATCACCTTTATTTATCACACAATTCTCACTTACCTCTCTACACATACACACTCCTCACTCATCCTCGCCGGAGCTTGCCGGAAATCGCCGGAGGTTGCCGGAACTCGCCGGAGAAGCCTGAAACCCACCGGAGATCACCGGAAACTGCCATTTAAAAGTATGTAATATTTATCATACATTAAGAAATATATTTTTATAAGTAGAAAGTTGATTAAATTTTTTTTGTGAGTTATAAATTATTTTTTAGTTGTGTAAATGATTTAATTTATCATACATTAAATTTTTTTGTGAGTTTAATCTTTTTAAAGTCACCATACATTGATAAACAAATTTTTTTTTTACAATATTTGAAAAAATTAGCCGTCTTATGTAATCAATTTTATCTTGCAACTTATTTGTATTTTTTATGTGAATTTAAATAATATTATTTATTTTATTAAAAGTTTTTATTATTATAATGTAATGACTGTAAACTATATGATGCAATTGTTATACATAATACCAATTATCAACTCATGAATTAATGGCAATTCTAAAGAAATATATAATAAATGCGAGGTGTATTTTTGGTTTGACAGCACATATGTTCATGAATTATGAAAAATAAATATATATATCAATGTCAAGGACAATCCACATATGGCACAATAAATGTAAACCCACGCGTTTAATTTCTCTCCTAGGATTTATATTTAGCAAAAAAAAAAATTATAAAAAAAGAAGAAGATTAAAATAAATTAGTAAATTAGTAAATTAGGTTGTAACTTTATAAATTATAGTTTAAAATATGTGAATTAGGTTTTTTAGTGTAGTTGTAAATATATGAATTTAGTTGTGAATTTAGTTGAGAATATGTGAATTAGGTTGTAAGTTTGTGAATTATAGTTGTGAATATATGAATTAGGTTTTGAGTTTAGTTGTAAATATATGAATTATTTGTTATACATAATTGTCATATAGAATTAATATTGTTATTTTTTTATTTAATATCAGGATGACTTCGTATAAAGAATTGTATGGACCAAATGATCCGTCAGTCTTGTCGTCCCAGGAAACACATCGTTCGGAAGCCATTTATAGGAGAACCATTAGTGAGGATGATATACTAAGAGCAACTCACGCGACATCCCACATTTTTTGGACTTTTAGAGAGGATGTAGAAAATATGGTCAATTTACATCCTCGAATTCTTGATGCTTTACATGTTATGGGGTTCTATGCTTTACAAACTAGTACAAACATAATTAGAACCCTAATTAGAGCAAACTAGTACAAACATAATTAGAACTCTAATTAGAACAAACTAGAACAAACATAATTAGAACCCTAATTAGAACAAATTAGAACAAACATAATTATTTCATCTTCGTCTTGATGACGAACCTTGATTAGAACTCCCAGCTCTATCCCGTGCTTGGTATTGCTGCCTCAAACGAGTTTGCGCCCAATCCATCTCATTTGGAATTCTGGTCGTGACATTTCGACCACGACGGTTGATTCTACGTTCAGGGTTGTGCTGCAACATGAACAATAGTTCATCCCATTCCTCTTCATCAGCCAATGGCTCAAAAATACCAGAAGTGTATGTCAACACATATGCATGTGTACTATAACAGTGATGCACAAACCCAGTCGGATCCATTCCAAAGTGTCTGCACACAGCCATTGCATGTGAGCATGGAATTCCAGTGTTGCTCCATTGACCGCATGAACATTCTTGTGATGATAATTTCACTATATATGTATGCGTGCGTCTGGATCCATCATGGAATGTTGTTACACTGGCAGTCTGAAGAGAATAATTATTCCTGTCCACATTGTGTCCAGTGGAGATGGCGGCCTTCAGTGGGTCCCGCACGCCATTCAAAGGCCGCCAATGGAGATGACGGTCTTTCTTAAGGCTGTCATTTGGGTTGGAGTTCTTACTTAAAATGCAAACGTCCCTAAAAATCACCATAAATTGATAAACAAAAAAAATTACAATATTTGAAAAAATTAGCCAACATAATATATACTCCCTCCGTCCCATAGCAATTTGCAAGGAAGGAGGGGCACACAAATTAAGAAGAAAGTAGAATAAAGTAAAAAAAATAGTGTTTTGAGGGTTCATTTAATAAAATTTTATGTAAAAAGTGAAAGAGTTAGTTTGATTGAGTGTAATGTGGGCCCAAAAAATGAAAAAGTAATGGCATTTTGTGTAAATATGTAGATATTGTGAGGGTGAAGTTCATAAAAGTGTTGATGTTGAAAAAATGTTATGCAATGTGTTGCCATCATTTTAGACAACATCATAATTCGCCCTTTCTACTAACTTTCCTAATGATTTTTCCATGTTATATTATTTGTCTAGGCATGGAAGTTGAAGACGTGAAGGTCCCAGAAGGTTCTAGAATGTCAGGCGGTTCCATTGCTTGAGTAGAGAGATATCCACTAACTTGGAAGTTATCATTATGGGCGGTTAATTTGAAGCCCACTACTGGGCTTCATTATGGAGTGGAGAGCTCATTATCTACGTCTATAAATAGAGCATCACTTCATCATTTCAAAGTATGACCGAAAAGTATAATTCAGAGTTGAACGGATCATGTGTCATTCACTAGATTCTAGGTTATACACGATTCATCAGAATGTTGGGAACATTAGTCTCGGCATTGTTCACAACATTCATTGTTTGATCTAACAATCCGTTCGGCTGAACATAGACGTGTTAGGTTTTGTTTAGGTCTATTCTTATAAGTTTTGTTTAGATCCTTGTGTGATCTTGTGTAGGTCTTGCGCGGCCTTGAATTTTGGTTTCTTTTGTAAACCTTGTATTTGTGTAACTACAAGTTATAGTGAAGTTTCTCTGCTAGTGAGGCAGCATAGTCTATACATTTTGTATAGCCTATGAAAATTTTGATATCCCTTTGCAAAAGTGTGCGTTTAAGTCTTCAGCTGTGTAGTGTTGTCATTTATGTTGTAGACATTTTTAACAACACTTCTCTAAAACATTTTCAATCACACGCACCAACACTGTCAAGTGGTATCAGAGCCACAAACTAGACACATTTAGTTTAAGATCCTTTGTTTGTGTATTTTTGCAATGGAATATCCATTAACTCCCGCACTGAAACCTCCTATCTTAGATGGATCCAATTATTCATATTGGAAACCAAAGATAAGGATGTATATCAAGTCTCTTGATGAAAGAGAATGGAGGAGTGTACTATATGGTTGAACTCAGCCTCTACTTCCAGCCGATGATGATAATGAAGTCCGTGTCAAACGAGAAATCGATAGGACAAATGATGAGGTAACAGTTGCTAACTACAATTTGAAAGCCCTTAATGCAATATTTACATCAACTGATGTATCTATGTTTAAGATCATTTTGAATTGTGTGTCAGCAAAAGATGCTTGAGACCGTTTGCAAGAACATTGCGAAGGTTCTGAGAGTGTTCGTAGAACTAAGCTTAGAATGTTAGGTACAAAATTTAAAAATCTTAAAATGAAAGATGATGAGGATATATCTTCGTATAGTGAAAAGATCACTGAGATTTCTAATGAATCACATTCATTGGGTGAACCTATCTCTAATACAAGATTAGTCCATAAGGTTTTAAGAACCGTACCAAAACGTTTTGATGCAAAAATTTGTGCTATTGAAGAAGCCAAAAACACTGATCTTATAAGTCTTAATGAATTGATTAGTATTTTAAAAACTTATAAGATGAATTTTGAGCAAAGAGAAGAAGTTAATTTTGATAAAAAGGTTGTTGCTTTGAAAAATGATGCTTCTAGTTCTAAAAACATTTCTTTTGTTACTGAAGTTGATTTGGATGATGAATGTTCTAAAATATGTTACCACACTTCCGACAACATTTCTTTATTAACCAAGCAGTTCAATTCATTTTTGAAAAATAGAGCTAATAGGTTAAAAGAAAATATTCAGAATAGGAATCAAGGTACTTCTACTCCTAAAATGTTTGAAAAGAAAGAAAGTTTTAATAGATCAAAACAGTTTAATAGGAGTAATAAACCTAAATTCGATCCCGAGTATAGAAAGAATGTTAGGTGTGATGCATGTACTGGATATGGTCATTATGCTAATGAATGTGCTAACACCTTGATTAGAAAGAAATTAAATTTTAATACTACCTTGAGTGATGATTCTGATAATGAACCTGACATTGAGAAAAATGATGAATTTGCTTTCTCTGCTAGAATTCTTTTTTATGATACAAATGATGATTTACTGGACGATTTTGAGTCTGATGTTGAAACAAACGTGCCAACATTTGTGACAACATCAAACAAAACCAGTCCAGATGAAAGTTGTCTAATGAGTTCTTTTTCAGAGATGAATATTTCAGGTGAAGAACAGGTTGATATTCAACAAATCATCAAAGAGAATGATGACTTAAAGCATTCAGTAGCAAAGTTGGAAGTATTGTTTACTAGAAAAGATCTATAAATATGCAAGTTGAAAAAACAACTAGAAAGCACAACCTTAAGCTTCAAAAAGTTTACCAAAGGTGCAGAAAAATTACAAGATGCATTGATAATTTCGAATGTAGGTAAAGAAGGTATTGGGTATGATTCAAACTCTACAAAAATCGTGCAAAATGATATGCCCATAAAATTTGTTAAGGCAAGAGATAGTAAATCTGTGACTTCTCATTCTAGAGATTTCGTATGTCATTTTTGTTATGAGAAGGGTCATATTCGTCCTTACTGTTTTAAATACAAGGAATCTAAAATATCTTGTAATATGTTGCCTGGTAAAGCACAACATATTCAACAACATGATCATGAAAAGGTCAGTGAGTCTGATATGAAATGTAATGTTGTTTATACCTCCTTAAAAGCATGCATTCCTGGTCTATGGTATTTTGATAGTGGATGTTGGTCCCGAAACGAGTTAAATCAGTGTTTGGGGGGGGGGGAATACACTTATGTCAGATTTTTCTGAAAGACTCAGAAAAATGCTCTAACGCACTCAGTCAGGATTCCCTGAAGTACTCAGTATGCTGAAGGTCCACAGGGGCAGCAGGGACGGTTCAGTAACGAGTCAGATAAACTGAGTGTGAGTAATGTGCTCGGAAGCTCAGTAGAGATAACAAACCTACTGACTGCTCGAAAGCGAGTCAGTTGGACCACTATCTTAGTGAGCCAGAGTACGTGCGGAAAGTGAGCCCTTAGATTCTACTCGTTTTAGTTTCTGAAAATGTTTTCTCTGAGTTGCTTAGTAAATTGGTGGTTAAGGCTGAGTGCACAGTATTCAGATTCAGGATGATTGATTCAGTCCTGAGGTTAAAAACAATGCAGTATGTTCAGTTTAATATGATGACAGTTATGATCCTGAACAGAACAGTAAATCAGCACACAGGGGACTTTTTAACGTGGTTCGGAGATAACCAACTCCTACGTCCACGACCTGATTTAACAGGAAGCTATCCTCAAAACCCTGAGGATAGGTACTTGGGTTTTACGTGCCAAGGGACACGAGTAGCCAACTTCCTCTCTTAGGAACGGACCCCTGGGCGTTTTACCAGTCCCAGTCCTTCTAACCAACCGGTCTCACACCTTGAGTGGTTTGGTATTCTTGGTTTCCAACTAAGATAGCTCTAGCAATACAAAATAATGCTAAATAATAGAGCTATCGATCTAAGCAAATACAGAGTGAATCCTACTACAACACTAGGAAAATTTGATTGCAGAGTGTTGTTTATAGTATGCTTTGAATGCTTGGATTCTTGAGAGTTTTCTCTTGGAAATTTCCCGTTAGCCTTGAATGGGTGCAAGGCTCTCCATATTTATAGGCAAGATTCAAAATAGATCCGTTGGAGGAGATCAAATCAAATCTTTCCTATTTTAAGTAGATTGCAGGCTAGAAATACAGTTTGACCTACCCGCCATGCTTATTCTGGCAAGTTGTCACATCACCTGCAACCTTTTGAGACGCATTAAATGCCGCATTAAATGTTGCGCAGACTCCGTGCATGCGTGTCGAAAGATCATTGGCTCTCCGTTATAACGGCTAGTTGACCTTCAGACATTTGTCCTTCCTCGTACATTCAATGCTCTGAGTCTCTTGTTAATAACTCAGTCTGAACGTGTGTCTTAATGGAGTCTTACTGTCATTCTTTTTGTCTCTTGTCCCATAGCATAAATAACCTTTTGCTTTGGTCTTACATGATTCAGGTGATCTGAACCACGGCCTGAGTCAGGTCCTATGTGCATTCAGCACAGCCTGATAGGTTATTCAGCCTAGCATGTGTAACCTTTTTGCTTTGGACTTACAAGGTTCAGATAAACTGAACCAAGGCCTAAGTCAGGTCCTAAGTGCATTCAGCACAGCCTGATAGGTAACACTTCACTCTTCACTGACTGAGTTCTGTCCTGAACATGCTTAGTGTATTCAGTAGAAACATCAGCCAATGGTACTTCAGGATTGAGTTCAGGATGAATCAGCAGGCTTCGATCTTCAGCTTCAGAACAGACAGTCTTCAGTAAGGCTGACTGACTTCGTCAGGAAGGATTACACTTCAGACTTCAGTAAGTTGGGTCGACTCCAATATTCTTCAGTCTTTAGCATGGTCCTCCTGTACTGAATCTCTAACCTAACTATCCTGAACTATTTTATCCTGAACAACTATACTTAGGCAAATTCATCAGGGGTTTTGGGATCTAATCAAAACACTCAGATTGTCCCAACAATTTCCCCCTTTTGGATGATGCCTAAACCCTTAAGCAAATTCCTATTCATCTATACAATCAACTGACTTAGTCAGTGAGAACAACTCAGTACCACCTGACAAAATAGGTACTTAGTCTATAAGATGAAAACAAGGAATGGGTTAGTACAGTTCTTGATAAGGATTCAGAAAAGTAGATTCAGGAGTCAACAAGAAGTTGTACTCAGGAAAAGTAAATAACTTCATTGATTGATAAGAAAATACAAGTATCCTGAAGCTATTACAAAATTTCTGAACAACTAGCTCCTGATCTAGTCTTCATCCTTATTCCAAGCCGTCAGTGGAATCTCGTACATTTCCAGTACTCGGTTCAGGACCTGCTTCATCCTGTTTCGATCAGCAACGGCCCCGGTAGCTCGTCCTACTCTGACGACTTCTTCAGAAATTGCTTTCCGGTCCAGCTGCTTAGAATTCCTAAAGAGTGGAGGAGGGTACTTGATGAATTCCGGAGGAGCGATCTCTACACCTTCAGTGTCAGCGTGTCTGATGATTTCAACCCAGAGATCAGGATGCTCCTGTGCCATCCAGTGATGGAGTATGACGTCTTTTCCTTCAATCAGATCGTCCCATAAACCCACCACGTAGAATAGGTATGCCCACCTATTCCGGATCGGAATCCATACCACCAGCATCTCAATCGGAATGAAGTCTTCAACAAACTTCAATGAGGATGACTTTGATCTGGTCTGACCACAATCTTCCTCTGAGTCTTCATCCGAGATCCAGATGATACAGATTTCTTCTTCTGGACCTGAGAAGTCAGATACTCATTGGACTCTTTTAGGCGCTGGATCTGACTGAGCAGTGAAATTTCTTTCATTTTTGCTATCTTTTCAGCTTCAGTCATCACCAATTTCTTCTGAGTGGTCAGCCCAGATGGCATTTGTTCCTCCATCTCCTTTTATAACGGCTCAAGAGCCGGATCTTCAGAGGGTCTCAACTTCTTCGGATCTGAGCCTTCAGCAGATTCGATGGCGGCTACGGATCTAGTCCTCTTTCTTTCCGCAGCCTTCAGTTCAAGGGGAAAGTTTTTCTTCTTAGCTTTACCAGTAGTGGCAATTTGCTTCTTCCATTCTTCCCCCTTTTTGGCATCATCGTCATTAATACGTTTGACAACTTCATCCACTGACTCCGCTAAAAGATTGAACTGACTGTCCATCTCAGTCTGCTTCACCTGCAATTGCCCAATCTGCCCTGCCATTCCTCTCAGACCGATACTGAGCTGATCAACGGCTGAATTGTGTGCAGCCTTCAGTCGACCCTCGAAGTTTTCCATCCTTGTGTCTAGGGCAGATGCAATTTTCTCTTTCTCCTGTGCAGACAACTCCCTCAACAGGTCCTCCTTCAATTCAGCTTTTAGCTTGACCAACTTCTCATCAACCAGTTGATCAACCTTTTCAGACAGTTGTTGATTCAGAAAATTGGCAAGTTTAGTCTCCTGCTGAGTCTGCACATCTGAAACCATCTGATTGCAGTTCTGAATAGCATTCTTGGCTTGCTCTGAAATGACAGTGAGTTCTACATTGAGTCCAGTCCGAGCTTCCCCAAGAAGATCAATCGCTGCATGCATATCAGTGGCCATATCATTCAGGTCACGGTCCAGTCTGTTCAGTTTCTTCTTCAGCAATTCAGAATTCGAACCAACCCTACTAGCTTTTCGCTCAACGAGGATGACTCTCCTGTGCAGATTGCCAAGAGCTCGTGAGGAATTGTGAAGATAAATTTCTTCGGGTGTAGTCCATTTTCCTCTGACTCGGACCATGCCTGGTGGACCCTCTCTTGAAGCCTCCGCAATCCCGGGTCCCAGGATTGCTTCATCGGCCGGTGCACTGACTCCCTCAGTGCCACCTTGCTGATAGTCATCAGCGATTATCACCACCTCCATTTCAGCTTCCTTCTCCTCTCCCCTCTCTTCAGCTTTCTGAGTCTCAGGCTCAGGATACGTTCTGCGGACTGTTCTGATAAAATCCACCATCTTGATCAGATGATGTAGAGAGTTTACATCAAAATGATCAAAGAGGGCGGCTTCTAGATCTGCAATGCAGTCCCATCCTCTGGACTCTCCCAGCTGGCTGAGCTCAGACCAAGTAGCATTTCTGATCATGGCAAAAGTGCGGAGTTGCACAACTGCCTCCTTCTGAGCCTCAGTGAGATCAGGGAATCTCCTCTCCACCATCTCAGCTGCCTCTCCCCTTGCTACTATCTCAAAATCTGAAAGAATATTCACATCGGGCACAGGGAAAGGCCATGGTGTTTCAGCCTGAACTGATTCAGCAGCCTCTTGCTCAACTCCTCCTTCCTGAGCAGGCTCTATCTGACCCAAACCCTGATATGTTTCAGCAATGTTAAGAATCAGTTGGTCGGGATCAGGGGATGCAACCTCCGGAACAGATGTAATCGGAGCAATTTCAAGAACAGCCTGCGCCTGAGCTGGTTCCTTCTCCGGAGTTGCATGCTGAACAGCTTCAGCAGCTAGCTCTTCCATAAGCTTCTTCTCTCGCTCTTCCACGAGTTTCTTCTCTCGCTCTGCTGACCCTGAGTAGAGAAATTTCAGCTTTTGTTGCTTGGGTCTGGATGGCTTAGATTTACCCTCCGCTGGCTTTGTTGTATCAAACTCGGAAGACTTGCCTGCCTGAGCCTTGACACTTTCAGTCATGCTCGCCTGGGCCTTCTTCTTCTGAGTCCGAGGCCTTCTCCTTGTGCCAGCATCATCGGAATAAGCTCTGAAGAGATGGATTTTCGCTGGAATCTCGAGTGACTGGGCCTGATCCACATCACCGAGATCCAGGGTCTCCAAGAGCATAGAAATTTTGGTGCCGAAGTGCATCTTGGCCTCAAAAGTCGCCTGCCCCTCTGGCGAGTACTTGATTTTGCTGGTCTCAGCCACCAGCATTTGGAGGAAGTAACCCTCCCAGTCAAATTTGTGCAGAGAGGCGTCAGAGATAGCCATCATCGTGTATAGCTTCGGTCTGGAGATCTGCTCCAATCCTCCAGCAATCCCCATCACTCCCTGACTTGTCAGGTCGAAGAAGTCACGGTTTTCAGTCCTCAAGATTGATTTATTCAGGCCAGATTTCTGGACGACATCCCCATCGCACAGGGACTGGAGAAAATCTTTCTCATTCCCATACCCATAATCCACTGGGCTTCGTCCTGTATTGGGAAGATTAAAAACCTCCTTAATCTTCTCCCGGATGTTGAGAGTGACCCATCTCCTGATCATCTCCTCCTCACCATCCTTTCCCTTTTCACAGGTGGTCAAGGGAATACAAGTTTCCCACTCCTGGACGTCCTTGTTTTGCGCCATCTTCAGGTAAAAGGCAGCAACAAGTCGAGGGTGGAGCCTCTGTGGCTTTGCAGTAATGAACTGCAGAAGACCTGCATTATCGAATAATTGTTGTACAAGCAAAATATCTGGGTTATTGGAAGAAAAATCCCCATAGGGCTCCTAATGTATTTCATTCCTTAAATGGAAAAGATTTCCAAAGAAGGTATCGCCAGAAGGTGAAGCCATGTGTTGAGCAATTTATGCAACCGAAAGATTTATGTGGCTAATTATACGTAGAAAATCACTCAAACAATAATCTAAAGATGTAATTTGGATTAGTAATAGGAATTATAATTGGAAAAGTAGAGAGAGAAATTATGTAATGTATTTCTTGTATTTGGGAAATTAGATCCTTACAAATGAGGTTTTTCCTCTTATTTATACCCCTCTAAGGGTGAGGTGGCATCTTTTTAAGCCATATGGCTTGTGGGGGTGACAAGTGTCCTCCACTTGTCACCCCCTCCAAGCTTTGCCCCACTAACTCTAGCCTTCAACGATCCGGACCTTTCATACAGGTTCTTTGGACATCTTGTGTCTTCTTTCCCTCGAAGGAGAGACAGACAATGTAGCGAGCAAGGGGGCGAGCAGCCGGGCGAGCAGCATGGGCTTATCTTCTAAACTTGCTGCCTTGTTATATCCAGGCTAAAGACGACCATCTGGGCGAGCAGGTGGGCGAGCATTGGTGCGAGCAACTGGGGAAAGGCCACGTAGGCTCGTTGCTTTGACACCTCTAACCTCGAGCGAGCATGTGGCCGAGCAGCCTGGCGAGCATATAGGCGAGCAGCTTATACCTTCTTGCCTGTTTATACTTGGTTCTTCTCTAATCCTCAAGCTTATCTCAAGCTTATATCCTTTTATCAACATTTGCCCCCCAGTATATATTTTGATTTGACATCAAAGTATATGCTGGAATTGATCTTTCACTATGTTAGTAAGCAACTGGGCGAGAAGCTTAGCGAGTAACGTGGTGCTCGCCCCGGAGCTCGCCCTCCTGCTCGCCCTCTCTCTCCTCAGCAATTAAGGCAACTCCCCTGAAAACGAGGCGCCTCCTCGTTTCGTGCGCCAATCAGTCGCATGAAAAGATGTGCCTTTTCAGAAACTTTTCAAATGTTTTGCAACTTGGTCCCTGAGATTCTTTTCCCTCTTTCACTTTGACCCGAACATATAAATAGGGTTTCTTAGCCACTATTCATCTTCCTCTTCATTTACCCTTATCCTCTGAAAATTTCCGGCGCTCCGATCTCTGATCTTTTTCCGACGACTTTAGCGATCTTCACTGATTCCGGCGAACGGTTTTACGACTCAATATTCCAGGTAGTTTCTCAATTCCTTTCATCCTTTGTTCACATTACCTTTATTTTTTTTTTAATTTTTTGCATGTCTACTTTATAAACTTGTTTGCCGGATTTTCTGATTGGGATTTTGTTGACGACGCCCACCATCCTTAGTTAATCACACCCTAGGGTCAACCCTGTCTTTACCTCTTTCTTCCTGAATCCATGTCGTCATCCTCGAGCCGGACGATTTCTCACCGGAATTCGGGCAAACGGCCCATGGTGGAGAATGTAGAGGAGGGCGGTCCGATTGCGGGCCTGTCCTCGGTTCATTTGGCGGGGTCCGACTCCGCGATTGAGGAGATGAATCGGTTTTTGGCGAGAGAAGGCGAGCAGGCCTGCGAGGAGGCTGGCGAGCATCCTTGCGAGCATACCGGCGAGCAACTGGGCGAGCAAGAAATCGAGCAGCCCATTGCTCGCCCAGAGGGGGATGATGCGGAGGATGTCGAAACACTCTCCAGCAGTGGCGATAGCGACGACTCTATCACTGAGTGGTTCGAGTCTGTTAGCTTCCCCCAACCGCATATGTCTGAGAGGTCCATCTCTGAAGGCATTGCACAGGAGTTCGATTGGAGAATGTACTATGAGCGGTATGCTGCTGACTTCCCGATACCGCCTCGGCAATATCGGGAACTTGAAAGAGATGATCGCACACCCTTTAAGGCGAATACCATAGTGAGCGTTATTGATGAAGACGATCTTGACCATATCCGGAAAGAATATCATATTCCTTGTGACGTTACTATGTATGCTCCCCGGGAGAAAGAAAGAGCTGACCGCCCTCCGGAAGGATTGACGGCCATAAACGTGCATACGTTGGCTGCTGGTGTGACGTTACCCTTGCATCCTCTTATCGGGCGTTTTTTGGAGACAACGGGTTTAGCGATCACCCAGCTAACCCCCAACGCGTGGACGTACCTGATATCGCTATGCACGGTTTTTGCCTTGGAGAAGTACAAGGATCGCCTGACTCCTCAAGAGGTGAATTACACCCTCTGCCTTAGCAAGTGCTCTGAGGAGGGCCAAGGCTATTATTACCTTAAGGCGAGGAGTGACATGAAGATCCTCGAGGGACTGCCGAACAAAGTGAGAGACTGGAAGGAACAATTTTTTTTCATCGGCGGTGACTGGCGGGCTCCTGACAACAATGAGGGTCTTGGGGGACGATTTATGACCCCTACTGAGTTTGGCGAGTTGCAGCGTAGGACTTGTTTACATGCTTTGAACCTTAAATTCTTTTTTGATATTGTGTCTGATGTCTTCGTTCCTTTGTATTGCAGGCTTGATCCCTCAGCGCTAGAAGAAGACGAGCTTGTCTGAGGAGTTCAAGTTTACCTGTATTCTTGTTTGCCGTCGGAACAAGAAGGACTGAACTTTTGATTACTTGAACAAATTCAGTTGCCGCGTTGCCTCGGGGTTAATTACCACTCCTCACCATCTACGAGCTCAGGTTGTTCGTCCCGCAGGTACATCTATTTTGATTCCTTGTTTAGTATTCCTTATTTTTCATGAAAAAATTTTCTAACTCTTTTTGCCTCTTCATGCTTGCAGTTCCTGAAGTGTCCATCGCCATCCCTCCATCTTTCAACACTTTAAACCAGAAATTTGGGATGGCACGTACCAAGAGGGATCCCCCATCCGTGGTGTTAGCCGCTCAAATTGCTGCTAAGACTACCAAGAAGACTGGTGGTCCTGGGCCAAACACTCGATCTGCTGCCCCTCGGGCTCCTCGTACCGAGGATCGTCAAGCCCCGAGTAGTTCTCCAAGCGGTGGCACCCGGCGAGTGCTCCGAGGAGATGGTTCACGCATTGAGCGTGAGGGTGAGGCTGCCAAGAGAGCCCGAATTACAAGATCTTCAGCCACAGGAGGCTCGGGCCGAGTCGAGGTTCCAGAGTCAACTCTTCCTGCTCCTGTTGGCACCTCCTCTGCTCCAGCCCCCATACGATCTATTGGGCAGTTATCGGATGTCTCGATCCTTGGATGGGATCAGGATCGAGCAGCAGGGTAATACTCCACAAACCTGTAGCATACTTATACTTAACATTTTTCAGGCTTGTTTTAGACTTATTTGAATTCTTACTCAGGTACGATCCCTCACGCTACCAACACCGGAGCGCAGCTGTACATCATTTCGCACTCGCCCGTCCTCCGAAGTCTCTCAATGAGCTCAAGGGTTCTACTTGCCTTGCCGTTGAATCCACCGTTAGGCATTGGTCTCAGCCTCAAGAAGACATCGTTCAGCGCCAATCAATGACGGATAATATCCGTACGGCCATGCATCATACGAGTGGGGCTCTTTTCAGTGCTCAGCGCGCCCTTGAGCAAGCCGTCACCTTGGAGAAAGCTTACGCTGTGCTATCAGATAATGTGAAGAAAGAGAGAGATGAGGCTAAGAAGAAGATAGCTATAGCAGAGGCCAAAGCCAAGGCCTCTTTGGATGCTGAAAAGTCGGCCCTTGCCAGCTCTGAGAGGGACCACGCAGAGGCTAAGAGTTTACGTGCTGAGTTGACGAGCTTGCGTGCTCAGTTGGAAGAGAACAGAGTGGCTCGTAGGAGGATTACCGAGTTGGAGAACGAACTCCAGACTACTCAGACCCAACTTGTCGAGCACAAAGCGGCCCATACTGACTGCTATACCACCGAGGCTGTTGCTAACATTCGAGCCGAGTCCTCTGACTTTGGCTTCGTATATACCTTTGCCGAGAATCTACGGGCCTATCACCATGCTGTTGGTGAGAACGAGGACCCCTGGACGGCTTTGAAGAAGGAGTTCACCGACTTCCTTACCGAACGTCCTCTTAAGGAAGGTTTGGTGGTGGACATCGGGGATCTTGAAGAAATGGGAGTCGATCTAAGTGTTGTGCCTTCGACACTTAAGATCATCGGTGGAAACTATCCGCCTCTTCAGATTAATGCTGAAGATGATGCGATGGTGGACACTGAGGGTCTATCTCCTTTCGAGGTCCTCCCAGGTCTCTCTCCTTCAGGCGCCGGCGAGCAGGTGGGTGGCCAGGCAGGCGATCAGGCTGGCGACCAGGCTGGCGAGCAGGTGGGCGACCAGCCTGGCGACCATTAATATGATGGGTTTCTTTCTTTTTGTTTCTTTCTTTTTGTTTCAATTGTCTTTGGAGACGTTCTTACTTTTACTTTTTCGCCCTTGAAGGCGCCCTATATGTACCCGAACACCTTTTGCCGTTTAATGCATTGACAGTTTTTCTTTTATTGGCTTTCGCTTATATTTACTCCTGTTGTTGATACTTCTGTCTTAGTTATTTAGTGCTCGCTTTTTGATGTATGGTGTTTTAATTGATTCGTCTTACTTTTCCATTTTATGGAATCGCAAATTTACACCTTATTTTTCATCTCTTTGGATGTAGGCTTATTGATTGGTAAGGACTCCCTTTTAATGGTTTTAACCTTAGGGTTAGTCTCAATACCTTGCCTTTATTGTGGACTTGTAAGTCTTTAGAGCTTATAACTTGAGACATCTTTTGATACATCAATTCGAAAGGAAATCTCTTTATTCAATAGAATAATAACTTTACAGATTCGTCTACGTCTATTATGGACTTGCTTGCCCCTATACATGTTGGACAAGCAAGGTTTTCTTGAGAAATTTACATAAGTCTTCATTGGTAGAACTTCTTGAGATGTGTCGCATTCCATGTGTATGCCGAAGGATTACCTTGCATATCCTCCAGGTCGTATGTCCCATTTGGCCAATTTTTTGTTACTTTGAACGGACCTTCCCATTTCGGACCAAATACTCCAGTCGGGACTGCTAATATCCTTCGCATCACTAGGTCATCGATTTGGAATTTTCTATCTTTAACCTGCGAGTTGTAGTATTTCTCGGCTCGTCGCTTATAGACTGCATTTCTCACTTCAGTCGAGGTTCTTGTTTCTTCAATCAAGTCTCTCTCTACAACCATATCATTTTCATTTGCTTCCTCGTTGTACTCGATTATCCTCCATGTCCGATGCTGGACCTCTACTGGGATGACTGCTTCCACTCCGAAAGCCATCGTGAATGGGGTCTCCCCGGTACTTGTTCTGTAAGACGTTCTGTAGGTCCATAAGACCTCCGGAAGCTCGTCAGCCCAACTCCCCTTTTTTTCTTCCAACCGGATCTTTAGGATGTGCTTCAAAATTTTATTTACTGCTTCAACTTGTCCGTTTGATTGAGGATGATATGGTGTGGAATAATGTTTCTTGATGTTCCACGATGTGCAAAAGTCTCTTAACTTATTTCCATCAAACTGCCTCCCGTTATCCGTGACTATTGACTGTGGTAACCCAAATCTGCATATCAGGTTCTTCCAAATAAAGCTTATCATCCTCTCTTGGGTTATCGTCGTTAGTGCTTCAGCTTCGGCCCACTTAGTATAATAGTCCACGGCCACCACTACAAATTTTACCCCTCCCTTCCCGGGAGGGAATGGGCCGATCAAGTCGATACCCCATTTAGCGAATGGCCATGGACTATATACTGACTTCAATTCTTGTGCTGGGGTGTGGATGCTTGGAGCGAATTGTTGGCACTTCAAGCATCTCTTAGCATATCTGATAGCATCTTTTCGCAGTGTCGGCCAATAATACCCTTGCCTGATGGTTTTGTAAGCCAAGGCTTGCCCCCCAGCATGTCCTCCACATATTCCTTCATGGATTTCTTTCAACACCTTCTGTCCTTCTTCTGAAGAAAGACATTTGAGTAATGGGAGTGAAATTCCTCTTTTATATAATTGCCCTTCACCCATCGTGTATCTCGCAGCCTGTTTCACAATCCGTTGTGCTTCCCATGGGTCTCCTGGCTGCTCTCCGTTGGACAGGTATTTGCAGATAGGTGTTCACCAATCATCGGTAGACTGTTGTTGGCTATTGATTATCTGTTGCCCCCTCTTCAACACTTGATTAACATAATCAAATGTTGAAGGATTAATTAACTTTGTGACCACCACTTCTGAGATGCTAGATTCTCCGGTGCTCGTGGCAAACCGGGCTAAAGCATCTGCTTGGGTGTTCTCTAGTCGGGGGATCTGCTCAATGTATACTTGTTCAAACTTTGATATCAGGTGTACAACGATCCTTTGGTAAATGATCATTTGTCGATCTTTCGCCTCGTACTCTCCTCGGACTTGAGATATGATTAGCTGCGAATCTCCGAAAATCCGAAGCCTAGTTGCCCCCACTGCTAATGATAGTCTCAAGCCTGCAATAAGCGCCTCGTATTCGGCTTCATTGTTGGTTGCTAGGAAATCAAACCTTATTGCTGAGGTAAACACTTGTTTATCGGGACTTACTAGGACGACACCTGCTCTGGCTGCGGAACTTGTTGCTGAGCCGTCTACATAGAGGTGCCATGGGTAAATACGTCCCCTCGTCGGATCTTGAGGGTAGGTTAGCTCTACTATGAAATCTGCCAGAGCCTGCCCTTTGATCGCTGTTCGGGGTGCGTGTGTTATACCATACTGGCTAACCTCTAGTGACCATTTTAACAATCGTCCGGCAGTATCAGGTCTATGTAAGACTTGCCTCAAGGGAAATGTTGTCAAAACTTCCACTTGATGGTCGAAGAAATATGGCCGGAGCTTCTGCACACTCATCACCAATGCATATGCCAATTTTTCCATTGGGGAATATCGTAGTTCTGCTTCATGTAGCACTTGGCTGACATAATACACTAGCAGATGTGCCTTACCTTCTGCACGCACCAAGGCTGAACTTATGGCTACTTCCGAGGCCGCCAGGTATAAGTATAGCTTTTCTCCCGGCACCGACTTTGACAGGATCTGGGGATCACTGAGGTAGCTCTTTATATCTTCAA
>JAPKLY010000421.1:235290-259143 GCA_026898435.1 Prunella vulgaris
ATATCTCTATAAATTAGATCTCATTTTTCATATCATTTTTGCCTTATATCAAATATTGTTAAGTTAATTAAAGTGTTAGCATTATTTTAGAAAAGGTATTATTTGTACTCTTGTGTAGTATCACTTCATCTTCTTCATTTCATTTAGTTTAAAATTATTGTGTATTGATTATTTTAATATTTTTCTCTCTGAATTTGATTAGATGGCTACGCAAGGAGGCTCTGCATCTTCACAATCATCACAGTCGAAATCAAAACCAACATCCCAAGAAATTCCTCTGCAAATTCTTGCTTCCATGGCTATCTCTTCTAAATGCCAAAAATGCTGAGGCATCGACACCAACATCACCGTCGATTACCATCGACTCGATGGAGGTTCCCCTACCTGTTGCTCCTCAACCATTTACCTTCACAAATCCACTCTCAATCCAAGCCGAAATGGCTCCTTCTTCTTCCATTACACCTATTGTTGCTGAATCTTTCAAACCCACACCGAAAGAGCTTGAAACTTGACCGATTGAAATCAAGCTTTCAGCAGACGTGACCATGGACGAGATGGTTGCCGCTTACAATCAACTCTGCCTTCAAACGACTACCCCTGTAATCATTGTGGGGGAGAGTGTGATTGACTTAGATCCGGTAAAAAGAATGGCGCACCCTGAAGATTATGTCAAAAAGAGCTCAACAGAGAAAGAAACTGACTTGGACGGTGGGTCCGGCAACTCTGAAGGCTCCAGCGAATCTTTGCAACTGGGAGAGCGGCTCCAAAATGTTCATGATCGTGGGCGTGGGAAGACTACCTTTCGTGGTGGTAAAAGTAGGGTTTCCTACAGAACGATGGGGAGAAGGGTGAACTACTCTGAGAAGAGGCGCAAGGTACTCGATGATGGGATTGCTTCTAAGCCCATCAAGGTCTTTGGCTCGGATAAAGAGAAAGAAGACTCCCCTGTTCCAAGTGGGAACGATGAAAGCTCAGAGGAGACTGATTCAAGCATGAATATTCCTTTGAATCAGTACATAGCAAAGACAAGATCATCAAGAAAGGAGAAAGAAAAAGAAAAGGCTGTTCTGAACGATTTCCCAAAAATGTTGCTGAAGATGTTGCCTCTCCGAAAGCAACATCAGGGTCTGAAAACTCAGAAGATGATGAGCAACATACTGAACAACACTCAGATTCATCTTCTCAAAACGAGGAGATTCAGGTACATTCTAACTCTGGTAATGATGATGATGATGCTAGTTCTGATAAGGATGAGGATTACTATAATGTTGATAGCAAGAGATTTAAAGAGATTAGATCTAGGCTGTTAATTACTGAGAAGTTGATCAAAGTTTCTGATTTTGAAAAACTTGGGATGGTCAGATACTTGGAGGATAGGATGCTGTTATACTCTGTGACATTTGCTAAACCATATTTTGTTGAGTGGATTTATGAGTTTTATGCTAACTTACATGCACATACTGGAAGGGAAAACTCTAAGTTCTATGGCAACACTTGGTTTAGGAATATGAGAATAATGTTGAATCCTAGGGTGATTAATGGTGCTCTAAAATCTGGTAATTGTGTTGAACCTGTAATTGAAGATATGAATGCTGTGATTTCTGTGCTGACTGGTGGTTTGGTATCCACTTGGGTGAATAGGATTAGTGCTTCCAAGCTGACAAGTTTGTTCTCTATCCTGCATAAGTTGGTTGTATATAATTGGTTGCCTTCAACTAATACTACAATTTTGACAAAGGAGCAAGCTGTCCTTTTGTACAAAATTCATATTAAACAGTTTAATTTGGGGCAAACAATATTCAGAAATATGATGAGATATAATGGTACTATCTCTAGGAAAGGGTTGCTACCCTACCCATTTTTTATCTCTTTGTTGCTAGAAGATAAAGAATTTGATAGGCCAGAGACTAAAACAATCAGCAGTTTTCAAGCAAGCTTCAGAATCTCTCACACCTTGCTCAGTGGACCACGAGTGATTGATGTTCCTTTACCCGGTGTAAATCCAACCAACTCTCCTCAGAATCGACCTTCTACCTCAAATGCTACTGAACATGTTGGCAACATTAATGCCAACATGTCACCTGGAGGATCCATTCTTTCTGTCCAACTAACTCCCTCTTATATTCTTGATCAAATTTCCTTTTTGCAGACCACAATTGATAATTTTCTGGCAAATGTGGAGGATTTGAAAATTAGAAAAGCATTTTGGGAGAATCTCATTTCCACTTCAACAGGGGGAGTAGCTCCTGATGTTGATGCACGCACAAATTCTGGAGGAGTGCGGTTACAAGATATGGAGGTTGATGTAGATCCAGAAGAACCAGGAAATGAAGTTGTTGCTGACAGTGTTGTTCAAGAAGATGCCAACATATTAAGGCAGGCTGTTACAGACACTGTTGCTGAGGTGGTTGCTGATGAGATTGGGGTCACACAACCTATTCCTGATGTTATCCTGAGTCCAGTCAATGAAAGATTTGAGGATGCAGTTGAACATCAAGATGATGTTCAAAGTTGAGCTTGTGTGATGATGAAGTTCGAAGTATGAGGGAGTTTGTGCCGGTCTCTCTATCTTCAGCCCTTCTCCTCTCCTTTACTTCATTTGAATTTTCATTATTATGCTTAGAATCTGTGTTGGGATAATCTGAGTATTTTGATTAGATCCCAAAACCCCTGATGAATTTGCCTAAGTACAGTTGTTCAGGTCTGTCTAGTTCAGGATAGTCAGGTTAGGAATTCAGTTCAGGGGGAACATGCTAAGACTGAAGAATATTGGAGTCGACCCAATTTACTGAAGTCTGATGTGCAATCCATCCTGAAGAAGTCAGAGTCAGTCTTGATGAAGATTTCCTGAACTGAAGCTGAAGAACGAGGCCTGATAATCCGCCCTGAAGACAATCCTGAAGTACCATGGGCTGATGTTTCTACTGAGTACTCTAAGCATACTCAGGACAGAACTTAGTCAGTGAAGAGTAAGTATAACCTATCAGGCTGTGCTGAATGCACATAAGACCTGACTTAGGCCTTGGTTCAGTTTACTTGAATCATGTAAGTCCAAGGCAAAAAGGTTACACATACTGGGCTGAATAACCTATCAGGCTGTGCTGAATGCACATAAGACCTGACTTAGGCGTTGGTTCAGTTTACCTGAATCATGTAAGTCCAAAGCAAAAAGGTTATTTATGCTATGGGACAAGAGACAAAGAGAATGTCAGTAAGACTCCAATAAGACAAACATTCAGGCTGAGTTATTTACAAGAGACTCAGAGTATTGAATGTACGAGGAAGGACAAATGTCTGAAAGTCAACTAGCCGTTAGAACGGAAAGCCAATGATCTTTCGACACGTATATACGGAGTCTGTGCAGCATTTAATACGGCATTTAATGCGTCTCAGAGTTGCAGGCGGCGGGACAAACTTGCCAGATTAAGAATGGCGATTAGGTCAAACAGTACTTCTAGCCTGCAACCACCCTAAAATAGGAAAGATTTGATTTGATCTCCTCCAACGGATCTATTTTGAATCTTGCCTATAAATATGGAGAGCCTTGCACCCATTCAAGGCTAACGGGAAATTTCCAAGCGAAATCTCTCAAGAATCCAAGCACTCAAAGCATACTATAAGCAACACTCTGCAATTAAATTTCCCTAGTGTTGTAGTAGGATTCTCTCTGTATTTACTTAGATCGATAGCTCTAATATTTAGCATTGTTTTGTACTGCTAGAGCTATCCTAGTTGGAAACCAGAATACCAAACCACTCAGGGTGTGAGATTGGTTGGTTAGAAGGACTGGGACTTGTAAAACGCCCAGGGGTCAGTTCCTAAGAGAGGAAGTTGGCTATTCGTGTCCCTTGGCACGTAAAACCCAAGTACCTATCCTCAGGGTTTTGAGGATATCTTCCTGTTAAATCAGGCCGTGGACGTAGGAGTTGGTTATCTCCGAACCACGTTAAAAAGACCCTTGTGTGCTGATTTACTGTTTTGTTCAGGATCATAACCGTCATCATACTAAACTGAACATTCTGCATTATTCTTACATTCAGGACTGAATCAATCATCCTGAATCTTAATACTGTGCACTCAGCCTTAACCACCAGTTTACTAAGCAAACTCAGAGAAAATGTTTTCAGAAACAAAAACGAGTAGAAACTAAGGGCTCACTTTCCGCACGTACTATAGCTCACTGAGATAGTAGTCCAACTGACTTACTTCCGAGCAGTCAGTAGGTTTGTTATCTCTACTGAGCTTCCGAGCACTTTACTCACACTCAGCTTATCTGACTCGTTACTGAACTGTCCCTGCTGCCCCTGTGGACCTTCAGCATACTGAGTAATTCAGGGAATCCTGACTGAGAGTGTTAGAGCATTTTTATGAGTCTTTCAGAAAAATCTGACATCAGTGTATTCCCCCCCATACACTGATTATACTAGTTTCTGGACCAACAATTTTATTTTAAAGTTGTAATAGTTGATAACCTTAAAAACAGTTCTTAGATTAGGCTATTCTATTTCATGTTTTGCTAGGTCTAAAGCATTGTTTGTATGCTTTATGAACCTTCTCTATTAGTTTTTTTAATTTGCTTATAATTTTGTTTTGGTTTATGGTTATCCTTTTGGTCTATAAGCACCTTATGTTGTGCTTTATGTCCGGAAAACTTATTTTGGTTGATAGTTAACCTTTTGGTCCATAAGCACCTTATGTTGTGCTTTATGTCCACAAAACTATCTTTTTTCACTTGTTTTTTTTATTTGGTTCGAATAAAAAAATTTCATCACTTCGTTTGATGAAAATTTTATCATTTCGTCTACATAACTCTGATCAACTCTAATCAAATTTATTTGATTATGATCAACATCAGTGTGTTGTAGTAGAAAGGCCAAATTGGGGGAGATTGTTGATGTTGAAAAAATGTTATGCGATGTATTGCCATCATTTTAGACAACATCAGAATTCGCCCTTTCTACTAACTTTCCTAATGATTTTTCCATGTTATATTATTTGTCTAGGCATGGAAGTTGAAGACATGAAGGTCCCAGAAGGTTCTAGAACGTCAGGCGGTTCCATTGCTTGAGTAGAGAGATATCCACTAACTTGGAAGTTATCATTATGGGCGGTTAATTTGAAGCCCACTACTTGGCTTCATTATCGAGTGGAGAGCTCATTATCTACGTCTATAAATAGAGCATCACTTCATCATTTCAAAGTATGACCGAAAAGTATAATTCAGAGTTGAACGGATCATGTGTCATTCACTATATTCTAGGTTATACACGGTTCATCAGAATATTGGGAACATTTGTCTCGGCATTGTTCACAACATTCATTGTTTGATATAACAATCCGTTCGGCTGAACGTAGACGTGTTAGGTTTTGTTTAGGTCTATTCTTATAGGTCTTGTTTAGATCCTTGTGTGATCTTGTGTAGGTCTTGCGCGGCCTTGAATTTTGGTTTCTTGTGTAAACCTTGTATTTGTATCACTACAAGTTATAGTGAAGTTTCTCTGCTAGTGAGGCAGCATAGTCTATACATTTTTAATAGCCTATGAAAATTTTGATATCCCTTGGCAAAAGTGTGCGTTTAAGTCTTCCGCTGTGTAGTGTTGTCATTTATGTTGTAGACATTTTTAACAACACTTCTCTAAGACATTTTCAATCACACGCACGAACACTGTCAAAAAGGATTTCCTTTTTTGGGTCCGCAAGTTCCTTTGGGACGTCTCTTTTATTACTCCCTTTTCATCTTATAATCCTCTTCCTCAACTAAATAAATAATAAAATATATTAAGTTAATTCTTTGCTTATTTATTTATTTATTTTTAGTATTATTTATTAATCAAGAATTATTTCTAAAAATTTATTTAATTTTAGTATTATTTATTAAGTTAATTCTTTTATTATTTATTTGTTAACTTAATTTATATTATTTAACAAATAAATTCTTTTATTATTTATTAAGTTCATTGAAAATATATACTCCCTCCGTCCCGTAGGAATTTGCACCCTACGGGACGGCACATTTTTTAAGAAAAAATAGTTTTATATATAAAGTAGTGGTATATGGGTAAATATGTGTAAAGGTTTGTGAGTGTGCACGTAAATCAATGCTTCCTTTTATAGTAGTGTGCAAATTTGTGTGGGACGTCCAAATAAGAAAAGTGTGCAAATTCCTGCGGGACAGAGGGAGTAGTAATTATAATATGGTTAAAGAGATTAAATATATATATATATATATTATTATTTTTCTAAATAAGATAATATATGATTATTATATTTTATTACTCTCTTTTCATCTTATAATCCTCCTCCTCAACTATAAGGGCTCATTTTGAACAAGATAAATAACTCAAGATAAATTAGACAAGATTATAGTCTAGAGATTGTTATTTGTGAGTTAAATAGTATGTTTGGATTAATGGATTAAGCTAATTAGTAATGTAAGTGTTCATTTGGTTCAATGGATAAGATAAATAACTTAAGATAAATTAGACAAGATTATAATCTAGAGATTATTATCTAGGAGTTAAATAGTATATTTGGATTGATGGATTAAGATAATTAGTAGTGTGAGATAATTTCATTTTGAATGTTTGGATTGCAAGATTAATAATAAAAACATATGCAATTGACAATTTTGCCCTCTATATCATAAACAAAATTAAAATAAAGTGAATTATGGTTCTCCTTTCCAATATAAGAGGAGTATTTTAGTAAAGATAAAAACAATGGATTATTATCATACATCTTCTCTAAGATAATATTATCTTCCATTCATAAGATAATTGAATTTTAGTTTTTGACTTTTTATTAATCTTGAACTTTTGTCCATTAAACCAAACATCAGATTAGATAAGATAATTTAATTTATCTTAGCTTATCTAATGAACCAAATGAGGCCTAAATAAACAATAAAATATATTAAGTGAATTCTTTGCTTATTTATTTATTTATTTTTAGTATTATTTATTAATCAAGAACTATTTCTAAAATTTATTTATTTTTAGTATTATTTATTAAGTTAGTTCTTTTATTATTTATTTGTTAACTTAATTTATATTATTTAATAAATAAATTCTTTTATTATAAAAAATACTAAATAAATAAATTTAATAACTTAATTAAAAAATGTTAAACAAATAAATAATAAAAGAATTAACTTAATAAAAAATCAAATAAATTAAAAAAATGTTAAACAAACAAACCAATAAATAATAAAATATATTAAGTTAATTCTTTTATTATTTATTTGTTTAAAAATTTTTAATTTGTTTGACTTTTTAAATCAACTAAATAATTTTCTATAGCTTATTTGTATTATATTTTTTTTATTTGAAATTAGTATTTTTTATAAATTTCAAAATTTTAAATATAAATAGTAAATTTCTAAAAATAACTCTTGATTTATATTGAGATTATTTTGTTTATATATTATTATTAACAAAGCACATGTTGCCGGTTAACTTTTAAAACCTGATCTAATTTGAAAATATTTTAATTTTTTTAATAATTTTTTATATTTTGATTTTTTTTAAATAATTATAAAAAATTATTATTTAAATAAATATTGCCCCTAAGATATTAAGACTCAATCATCAATGCCACTTGTAATAAAAAGTCAAAAAAATAACTATATAATCATTGACCGGTTGTGCAACCTGCTATCACAGGTAATAGGACCAATTTCAAAATATTTTTAAATTTATAGGACCAAAATCAAAATGAGCAATTAATTGGGACCAAAATCAAATTGGTGTCAAGTTATTGGGCTTATAAAACTATAATCTCATATAAATTTGAATTATAGATAGTAATAATACACCTCTAGATATATAATTAATCCTATTATAAACATCTCATGAACAATTTAATCATTTCCCACAAAATAAAGAAAAAGAAATCCATATTGAGTAGTTGACATTTCAATAAAAAAACAAGATGACTTTTCAATATTAACATAACTGATTTTTTAAAAATGTAGTACTAGAGTTGTATGATGCATGTAATGAACATAAGATTAAAAACATCCACTATATGTCGAATTTATATATGCAAATTTACTTTCGAGATGTGTTCTTTAAAAAGAATCTCGTACCAATGAAGATATTCTTCATTTTTATATTCTCCATGATGCTCCCTTATTTATTTGATGAGAGTTATTGTTTGCACTCCAAATCCTTCCCTCAAACAACCGGTTCGGTCTAGGTTCACTAAGAATTTTATTTTTTTTGTTTCCGCATCATTTCGTCTAGGATAATATTTTTTTACGAACAAAACGATAATTGTTGGATCTATAATGAACCTCAATCTTTCATTAGCATAATATTGTCCGTTCTTGCATGAACTTGATTTTGAGATATATTTAATTTTCTTAATAAATATCTTAGCATTTATTCACACAATTTGATATATGTTTGTATGTATAAAATATTAATCCCTTTGTCCTTCACTTAATATTGTATCAAAAAGTTTGTCTCACTTAATGCATATACATTTCCTATAAAAGAAATATTGATTTGTGCGTATATTTACAAAATAATTCATATATTTAATTATATATTATTATTTTATTTATAAAATATATATTTTTAAAAAATATGTCATCTTCTAGGATACAATTTTCTCATAAATAAAGAAAGTATTGTGTTAATTAAATAAATCTAACTTTACACTATCATCAAACTTTTTGAAAAAAATTGTCGAAAATGTTAGACAAGCGCTCCTTCTCTTATGAAATATTCTTTTTTAGTACTCCCTCCGTCCCAGAGGTGAAAACACCTTTGGGATGACACAATTTTTAAGAAAAAGTAAAGTGTTGTGTAAAGTTATATTATTAAAATAATGAGATTAGTTGGATTGTGAGGATAAAATTAAAGTAATAGTTTTCATTTATAGAGTGTGAAAACAATTGTGAGACGGACGAAAAAGGAAAGTGTGAAAACAATTATGGGACGGAGGGAGTAGTTTTTTTTTTTGAACTTGAGTTTTCATGAACTCGTATTATTGTTATGTATAATATATATCATTGTTATTCACATATACTATCACTCTAATAAAAATATACTTAATTCTTTAACAATGATGCATAACAGTAACAATGAATATACATAACAATAATAATATATACATATAACGATGATAGTTGATAAACTTGAGTTCCCGTAAACTCAAATTTACATATTTTTGGCATTCCCGAAGTTTCTATTACATAGGTTTTTGTAGCAAGGAAATGTGATGATGTTAGCTCAAGAAAATGTGTGAGATAGGCGCGTATTAAGGTCGAAAGCTAGCAGGTTTGGGTCAAAATCAGAAGAATAATTGCGTCCACTAAAGTCATCAAATCATATATACGGTGGCATGCAATATTAACATCACAAAAGTTTACGATTAAAAGCACTTGTGCCCAACAACTTGTCTAATCATAATATAAATAAATATTAATATTTATTATTAATTGGTTTTTCATCAGATAACACGAAAAAAAAAAAAAAAGCACCCCGTGTTTGTTACGCGTACCCCATTTTTGTTGTTTTAGAGGCTGCTTTTTTAATTTAATATTCGGCTATTTAATTACTAAATTATATAACCCATGTCTATAAGACGTTTTTTATTTCCAACTGTTCAGTCTTCTAAAATAATCAAATTAAACAATATATTTTATTTATTTCAGAATAATTTCTTATGAAATTTCAATATGCAGAAAAATTATCAACTCATAATGGAATTATATTAAAATTTTGCATAGTTATGTTCCAACATTTCGAAATTCTAATCACCACTACAAAAAAAATGTGTTTTAGCGACCGTTTTGCGACCGTCAGCGGTCGCTAAGGTCATAAAAAGTTTTGCGACCGCTTATAGGCGGTCACAAAAAATTCACTGAGATTAGCGACCGTATTAGCGGTCTCAAAATGTTGAAACCGTAGCCACCAACCCGAAATTAAAGACCCGGTTCGGGTATTAATATTAGCGACCGCTTTTTGGCGGTCGCAAAAGTAAATATTTAATTAGCGACCGCTTTTCAGGCGGTCGCAAATATATATTAATTTAGCGACAGCTTTGGCGGTTGCAAATTTCGGATCCGATTTAGGGTTGTTGCGCAATTATTGGCCTATTCAATTTTATTGTTTTGCGACCGCCAAAGCGGTCGCTAATTTAAAAATAGCGGTTGCTAATACGCGATTATAGAACACATTCTGCCCCTTTTTTCTTCAGTTTTTTCGGGGGAAAACCCCAATTCCTCTCACAAAATCCTCCCAAATTCAAACAAGCATTGTTTCAATGTGTTGGTGGCAATTGTGGAGGTCTATTATTATATTGTGCTCGTTGCTTCGCTAATTCACTGTACGTTTTTACAGTTTTACAGTTTAATTTTTAATTTTGTGTATTATATATATATATTTGATAATTAAGTGTTATTGTGAATAATTAAAATTTAGAATTTATAATATGCATGTATTAGAATGATAATGTGAATAATTATTGCAAATGATTATAGTTGATTTTTTGTTTAAAAAATTTGGATATGTTTGTTTATAGTCGAAACTCTGCCGAATTTTTTTAGAATTTATATGTGATGTATTTTTAATTTGTATCAGATGAAACTCCCTGATCGTCGTTGGATGTATGAAATGCATCGTTTGATACAAGGAAATATGAACTATGAATTTTGTGAGAAATTTGATTAGTTTATTACGTTTGCTTGTAGTAAACCAAATTTCATGGATAGTTGTGGTCAGATTAGATGTCCTTGTTCAGGCGAAAAGTGCAATAACAGGAGATTTTTGACCATAGATGAGGTTAAAACTCATCTTGTGAGGTTCGGTTTTGCTCCATTTTATTATAATTGGACCGGACATGGCAAAAGCAGGTGGAGTTATAATTTGGAAGCAGTGATTGCCTTCTATGATCAGTTGAGTAGTTGTGGAGGTGAGAGATTTGAGATTGGTGGTTCGAGCTGCGACCCGTCTACTCCATTGGATGAGCTAGATGAATTCCAATGGTATCATACGATGATTGATGAGTCTGGTTTGGGTGTTCACCACACAGCCAGGGGGGAGGAACCAAATCCCCGTTCAAAGAAATTTTTCGAGATGCTCAAATCTGTCGATCAAAAATTATTTCCTGATTGTGATACTGAGACTCAATTGTCATTCAACGCTTAGATGTTGTCCATCAAAATTGAAGGCAAAGTGAGTCAGAAAGTCTACAATCAATTCGCAAAGTTGTTCAAACGGACCCTACTTAAAGAGAACACAGCGCCAAAAAAATTCTATCAAAGTAAGAGGCTGTTGAAGGATATGAGTTTACCGTTTGAGAAGATTGATTGTTGTACCAATGGTTGCATGTTGTTTTGGGGCAACGACGAGAGCATTAATCAGTGCAAGATGTGCAGCCACCCTAGGTTCAAACCCTCTGATCGTAGGAAGAAGACAGCTTTCAAGTCGATGTATTATCTTCCCATCACTCCTCGTCTAGAGAGGTTATATCAGTCGAGTGCCACTGCAAAAGATATGACATGTCATGCTGAGGAGTGTTCTGGTCAAAATTCCAGAGAGATGCGTCATCCTGTAGACTCTAATGCGTTGAGACATCTTGATAGAGAGTTCCCAGATTTTGCGAGTGAGAAGCGAAATATGAGACTTGGTTTGTGCACAGATGGATTTGCTCCATTCGGTATGCACGGGAAGAAGTATTCTTTGTGCCTGTTTTGTTGACTCCGTACAATCTATCCCCTTGGTTGTGCATGAAGCCTCAACACATATTTCTCACTGTGTTGGTGCCTGGTCCTCACAACCGGAAGCATAAACTGGTTATCACTGTGTTGGTGCCTGGTCCGTTGAATTGAACTTTATGTTAATATATTTTGAATGTTTACAATTGTATGTTTAATTACATCAAAGATAATTTTTTAAAATCAAATTTTAGTAATTTATAATATTAAAAATTGTAGCTAATTTGGTGTTATATATAATTAATTGAATAAAAATGAACAAATTAAAATTTTGGTATTGTAAATTAATAAATTTATAACATTACATTATTATGGTTGAAATATATAAATATTTAAATTAAGTATCAAAGGATTAATTTGATGAATTTAAAAAAAAACGAGACACAATTTGGAATTATATACTATTAATTGAAAAAAGACGAATAAAATAAAAAAAAAATTAGTAATGTAAATTATTAAATTTATAACATTTTTTAAAATTTATTGAAATATATACATTAATAAATTAGATACGAAAAAGAATTAATTTGATGAATTTAAAAAAAAAACGTGACTTAATTTGGAGTTATATACAATTAGTTGCACAAAAGTAAATGAAATGAGCAAGTTTCCGAGTGGAACAGCCACCTCTGAGATGCCCAGAGGTTGCGAGTTCGACTCCTTGCAGGCATGAAGTTGCAACATTTATTCTGAGCCAAATAAGACTCATATACAATATGTGATGATATGGTTAAGATGTTGGGTTCGTGGCCAAGTGGTTCGAGCCCATCCAGCCCCTCAAAAGGACCTGGGTTCGAACCACATTGGCCACGTTTTTTTTGCTACGTAAAAAGCTAGTGACCGCCATTGGCGGTCGTTAAATTATAATTTAGCGACCTCCGTAGACGGTCGCAAAATATAAAATAAAATTTCATATTAAAATATTCGGAACATCACGGCGGTCGCAAAATACAGCCACAGTTTATAATTTTTATATTAGCGAGCGAATAGCGGTCACAAAATTAAAAAATAACGACAACTTATGGCGGTCGTTAATCTTCCAAACCAAACCGGGTCAATACCCGGACATTTTTGCGACCAATTTTGCGACCGCTTTAGCGGTCGTAAATTAGCAACCGCTACCAAAAAGCGGTCGCAAAATATTTGCAACTGGTCTTTTAGCGACCGCCAGAAGCGGTCGCTAAATTAATTTTGCGACCGTTTTGCGGTCGCTAATCACCGCGTTTTTTGTAGTGCACGATTCATATATATATATATATATTATATTTCAAAATCAAGTAACCAAAATTCATTTTGAAAACAATTATTTTTAATTCATGACATGTAATAATATATTTTGTGTAAAACCATCTCATAGTATAAGATCAATATAAAATGTGTCACTTGTTAAATAAAATATTATCACTTTTAAAAAGTAATAAAATTTTAACAGAATGTGATAAAATTTGAACTAAAGGTGATATTAAAATTATAAGTTATAAAATATTTTTTAAAAAAGTAATAAAATTTTAACAAAAGGTGATAACAAAATCATATTTTTTTTCTTCACAGAACCAATTTGTAATTAATGTCAATTTTGTGAATCATTTTGTAATTTTCTCATATTTTTATTAAAATTGACTATCATTTTTCTTAAAAATATTATCACATTTTACTATAAAATTATCACCAAATTTTTAAAAATGATAACGTTTTAGTTATAATTGACTATCACTTTTCTTTAAAACATTAATTGTTATATTTTATTATAAACTTATCATCATTTCTTTTGCTTAGTCTCATGTTATAAAACGATCTCATATATTAATATTTTAAATATATGAATTTAATTTATCAACTTATTCATTATTAAATCAATTTATCAACTAACATTTTCTCTGAAATAATAGAACTTTTATAACTTATGATTAAAAGAACAAGAATTATAAGAAAAGTCATCCACTATATATAACTAAAAACTCGATCCAATATTAAAGACTTGAGAATTATTCGAAAATCCTAGCAAATTGATTAGCTAAATTATAGATTTTTCTACCAGCAACACAAATCACATAATCACTATACCTTAATATTACCTACATCCTTTAAAAGATTACGGTATTTTTTCGCATCATACATTAAAAAAAATATATAACGAATAAAATGTGCAGGATGCAAATTTTAAAGGTAGAAATTTTTTAAAAAAAATTAATCTTAAGATATACTCCCTCCGTTCCACTATAAGTTGCTAATGTTGCCATTTTTGTCCGTTCAATTATATGTTGTTCATTGTTCTTTTACTTTTTTTGGAAACTACCATTCACTTCTTTATTATTATTTTCAATATTTTTTACATTATTTTCATTACTTTTTCACTTTTCTCCATCACATCACTTATATTTTTTTACTTTTTTCATCACATCACTTATATTTTTTCACATTTTCTATCACATCACTTATATTTTTCCATTTTTTTCTTAATTCGTGTGCCCAAAAACAACGAATAACTTATAGCAGGACTGAGGGAGTATAAATTTTTACGTGGAACAAACTTGAAAAAATGAGCGAACTTTTCAGAAACAGTGATATTTTACATAGTATCACCAATCTACGTGGAACCTCGGAATTTACATTTTTTTATTTTACATGACTTTGGAAAAATCTAAATAAACAAAAATAAATAAAGATAGGACAAATAATTAAGCTAAATTGATATAGTTTTCAATTTGACTAATTGATTTTAGTCCGTTTATTAGTTAGCATTTATTTTTGGGCAACGTTATTATAAATCTATTTTAAAGATTTTAATATATCAAATATTTGGTAAAAATATTAAAAATCTCAACACATATATAAGAAATCAAGGTTAATGTGATTCATAATATTATTAATAAATATCAGCAATAATTAATTATTTTAACTATCCATTAGTCATATTAACTATAAAGAACACATTATTATAATATTCATATTTAAATTATTAAGATTTCATAAAAAAATTAATTTATCAAATTTATGGTAAAAAATATTAAAAAATTAAACAATAATTATGAAATTACAAATAATTTATATCATCAACCATTATTATATAAAATATACTCTATTTTTAGATTTTGAATGTATGAAAAGATGTCTTTTGCCGCAAATGATTTCTAGGCTTCATATAATGACAATTTTATTGCCATGCATGTAACTTGACTCCCGCTTTTCTATCAAAAACTGTGTGAAAATGAATTTTCCATTTTCTAATTTAATTACGGATGAAAAAAAAAATTATAAATTTTAGTCTAATCAAATTTTTTTAATTTTGATAAATAAAATTTCAATTAATTTTATTTTCAGTTCGAACCAACGATAGATGCACGTTCGAAAGACAGAGGTGATAGACTAATTATTTGGTATCGAGTTGCAATATTTTAACTTTAATTTTATTTATCAAAATTCAATTTTTTATATCAAATTTTAATTTTCAAAAAGAAAATATTAATATTAATTGAAATTTAGCATATGTATTGGTCACATATATACGTACATTTATGATTTTTATATTACAACATCCCCTATACATTAATGAGATAGATATGATTCAATATCACCATTTATATATATATATACTAATTTTATGTGATAAGATGCTTTAAAAATATAATACTAATTTAATATGTGTGATCTATATAGATATTTAAGAACACCAAAATTGTAGTGAATGTTGAGTCATCCAATATAACATAATACGATAACATGACATGACTAAAAATACATAATAAAACCAATATAAATCAGTATTTTAGATATAATAAATTAAGGATATAACTCCTCATCCTGTCACCCCGTGGATAAATTTTTTATTTGATTAATGAGGTTGGACAACAGCCCACTCATTTTTATTTATTTTTTTGAACAGCCCACTCATGATATTATCATTATGTAATCTATCTTCTTCTTTTATGCAAAAATTTTATAATCGCTTATATTATTTAAAAAACAAAAACTATATAACATTTTAAACTTAGTTAATATATTAAGAATCCAAAGGAAAACTTTGGGTAATCGTTTTATTTTGAAAGCTTCTGATTCGTATTGCAATAATCGCAAGATATTTAAAAAAAAAAAAAAAAATATATATATATATATATATATATATATATATATATATATATAAAATGATTAGTATTGCATTAATCATTATATAAAAATAGGGTAATTTTATATACCTAAAATTTAAAGAATTTGATGCAAGCGATGAACGCACTGATTTCAGAACCGGATCGAACCGGCAGGTTCAACCAGGAATCGATCCGATTATACAAAAAAAAAATCGTTTTTACGGTTGAACCGGTCAAACCCGATCAAAACAGCTCTAAACCGGTCAGAACCGCTAAAAACCGGCCAGGAACCGGTAGAACCGGCTATATTTTTAAAAATATATTAATATTTATTTTTTTTACTTATTTTTATTTTTCTTCTTAATCTTAATCAAACCAAAAGTCAAAACCTTAATTTACACAAAAAAATATTCTTAACTGCTGCAAAACTAAACAGAAATTAAAGAAGCCAAAAAAAAAATTTTGATCGGTAAATGTTAGTGGTTAGTGGTTAGAAGTTAGTTCACCAAGTCTCCATACACCCGTATATCTCCATGCCAACCTTATATCTCCCTCATATTCGTTCCCAAAGGGAATCGAACCCAGGTCACTCACTTGAGTGAGGAGCCCGGTGGCCAGGTGAGCAAAAGAAAGCCTATTTTGATTGAGTTATTTTGTATGTTTTGTATTTTGTGGTGTTATTTTATGATTCTATTGTAATTATTTAATTTTATAAGTGAATATTTATTTTATTTAACATAGAAAATATTAAAAAATAAGTATAAATTATTTTAACGGTTGAACCGCCGATCCAACCGATTAAACTGATTGAACCATGAACCGGTGCCTTGTCCAGTTTGATCGCCGGTCCGGTTATAAAAACCCTGGATGAACGGTTAAACAACTTAGCTACACATAGAGCTGTCAAAATGGGCCCGGCCCGACGGGCCGGCCCGAAAAACCCGGCCTAAAGGACAGGACGGGCCCAAAAAATACTGGCCCGAAAAGAACCGGGCCTATTTGGCCCGACCCAGCAGGCCCAACGGGCCGTTCGGGCTCGGGCTGGGCCGGTGGCCCAGGACTAGCCCGGTAAATTTTTTTTTTTTTTATGAAATTGGGGATTACATTGTTGTAGTTAAGTATTTGTTATTTGTGCTAAGAGGATTTTGATGTAGTTTTAGGAATATGAGTTGTAGTAGGTAATTATAAATTTTGAGGCAATTAATATGCATACTTTTTGGTAATATATATATTCATTAATAATATTTTCATTTGTTGGCTTCCATTGAAATTTACTCAAAAGATATTTTTAATTAAAAAATATAATCTCAATTTATTAATTAATTTATAATATTAAAAATATGAATAGGTAAGATTGAAAATACTTTATTTAGAATTTTGATAATATTAATTTCTCCTATTTTGTAAGTATGAATTATAATTCAAACTTATAAGAGAGATGTTGAATTAGTTGTTTATTTTTTTTTGAATTTGCATTTATAAATGATTGTTAGAAAATTATTGTTTGAATTTATTTTTGTGAATTATAGTTTATTAAGGTTTGTTAAATTATTTTTGTTTAAGTATTACTATATAGAAATTTGAGTTTTATTTTAATTATTAAATTATTTTTGACAAATTAAATAAAATTTTTAGACTATTTGAATAGATTTGTATACAAAATGACAAATTAATAAGATATATATATATAAATTAAATGTAATGGTAATATATTAAAAATTAAAAAATATTAAAAAAATCGGGCCGATTTGGCCCGGTAGCCCGGTGGCCCGTCTTGGACCAGGACGGGCTTGAAAATAAGTGGCCCGATAGGAACCGGGCTAGGCCCGGCCCGGCCCAGAAAAACACAATGGCCCGGTGGGCCGGTACCGGGCCGGCCCGGCCCATTTGACACCTCTAGCTACACATCCTTAGCTAACATGATTACGCAATTAAACCATTATTTTAATTGCTCCATTGACCAGATCACATTCATTACACACCAATTTCATTGGGAGTGATATGAAAACTTTTACAAAGTGTATATACTAGTGAGAAACTGACAATTTCCCATTTGTTATGGTGCGCCAATGTACGTACCCTATCGAATTCAAAGTACATTTTGTCTTTTCTCATAACATATCTCTAAAAAGAATTGACATTTGTAGCTCATTTCATCATTATCGAACCAAAAATTATACTCGTTTTGTCCCCAATATTGGTAAAAATTAATAACTTAATTTGTTATTTTTTTGTTCATAAATTTTTAGTGGATCAATAGAAATGATAATAGTATTATACAAATGTAAAGAACTCGCTGATTTACCTGCTATTTTGTTTTTTATTAGGACTTTAATGTGCTCCGTCTTGTATATATTATAAGCAAAAATATATTGTAAGTCTAAGAGAATAATAACGGAGGTCATTTCTTCTGTAGAGAGAGGACATATTTATAATGGCCAAGAATAAATCCTAAAGAATACACGTGTTTGCATGTCATGTAGTTCTTCGTGTCCACGTTAGGTAATGGTCTAAAAATCGTGGGTGACAAGGTAACTTCTCATGTGTAACTTATTCCTTTAAATATTAAGACATGGTAATTGAATCAGAAAAGAAATACGGGATCAATGTAGAATCCTACTTCCTTAGGACAATTTAACTGCTCATGTCAAGTCTCTTGCGCCTTTGATGATTTGCCCGACTTTCTGCTTTTCTGACGATATGGCCCTGATCCTAAGTCTTCCTCAAGATCAGTGCTCTTTTCTTAAGGGCTGCCTGACGGCCTTGACTCAGGCTCGTCTAGAACTCAGTGTGCCATTGAGTGTACTAACTTGCCTTTCCTTAGGCTATTTGGACCAGGGCCTGATGGAACTTTCTTAGATCTAGGCTGGACCCAATAGGCTACAGAATATTCGTGCACAACAATTGCCCCCAGGTCTTTGCACAATTTTTTTGAGGGAAAAGCTGACTTTATGGTTCTCAGTTATCTTGAAGGCAGACTCAACAACTACTTTCGTAGGGATTAACCAAGCTACACTTGTTGAATTGGTCTTCAAGCCCTTCCACATTTATTTGAGAGTTTTTTCAAATTTACACTTGTGCCCCCCAGCTGCTTCTACAAATAGCCTGCCTCTTTGCAAGCTATTCTCATGAGTCTGTAATTTCTCCACCTTGTACCAATAAGTAAGTGTTTGTGTTGTTAGAATCATTCCCTGAGAGTGATTCTAAAGAGAGTGACGAGTCCTTCTCGCCCCTGACCTTTGGTTGGATCGCAGGACGAAGCTAACTCCCCATGGAACTATGTGGGTCTAATAAACATCCATCGTTGGGTGGCAAGGAGGACCTTATTCCTGATGCAGTCGGGGATGAGCTTCACAACATCCCTTCCACACCAATTATGGAGTTTCATCTGCAGGGCTTCTTGGAGGTTTAGGTGGATTCATATTATTTCTGCCTTGCTCTTCTTCAAACTTGGGTGACATCTCCAACCTGGCCCTCCGCGTCCTATTTACCCCCGGTGGTTATAAGGTTGCGCTGGGATCACTGCAGATAGCTTCCAAAGATGGATTTTCCTTGGGTCCTCTAGCAGTGTTCTGATCGTGAGAATTCGGGGCAACCCTTATTTATCGATCGCTCCTCCGATGGTCTTAGATGACTGCCATTTTTCTTTCCACAATTATTGTACACATCCGCAGCCATGGCGCGTTTATGATGCAGAAGGTAGAGCTGATCGAAGATTATATCGCCTTCGGGCTATAGAGATAGGGAGATTTTCTTGTAATAATTGTTAGGTTCATGCAATGTATTCATCTATTTTCGAGCATATGAGCACTCTCATTTGTGATCCTAATGTTTGGACCTAAAAAATTGAGATTTAAAGTACAACTTAACCAACACCGAACTGAGTCGCTTGCTATATTGTTACTGATATCGCCTTCAAAAAAGTAAACAATTCAGGATTACGGAGATAATAAGCTCACCTGATCCTTAATGGACAATAATTTTTAAGCAAGATAATTAACTCGTTGACTATTTAGTATAATTGCTCTTTGAAGAGTTTATGAGTTTGAGTTCAGGGAGATAATTAACTACACTTCAACTTGATCATCAAGATTATTTATTGTAAGATAATTAGCTCATCGAATTAATTTTGATGGAATTGCCTTTAAAAGGTCTTATTTTGGATTTAGTGAGATGATTAGCTCCCCTGAACCCCGTCGCCTAAATTGTGTATTGCGAGATGATTAGCTTAATTTGGGCGGGACCGTCTTTAACTGGAAAATGTTATCGGCTCAGGACTCAGGGGGATAATAAGATGCGCTTGATCCTGATAGTTGAGGCATTTTTAAGATAGATAATTAGCTCGCTGACGACTTCGTAAGTTTCTTGCCTTCAGAGCTTGGTGACTTATCAGGATTCTGGGACATTCACTTATCATAAACAGATGGAGCGAGAGTCCTTGAGCCTGAGGTCTCAGAGAGATGGCCTTGAGGCCTACTGACATTTTATCATGAAATAAAAATAAAAATTTTCCTTCAAATCTAGTCCAATAACACATATCATGGAATTACAAGCCCCTTTAGGGGATTAAACTATTCTACTGAAAGTACTTTTTGAGATGAGATGCGTTCCAAGGGTACTGATCCGGCGTCCCGTTAGGTAGATCGGGTTCGTATTCCCCATTTGGTAGGCATCTTGTCACCCTGAAGTGCCCTTCCCAATTAGGGTCAAAGACTCCTTTGGATGTCTCATTTGTCTTTTTTAACACCAGTTCTTCTTCATTGAAACTCCTGAGTCTGACCTTGGAATAGAAGTGCCTTTCAGATTGTTGTTTATAGGTTGCATTCCTGTGTGTCGACCTTAACATGCACTCTTCTATAAAATCTAAATCCAATCTCAGGGCCATGTTTTTTTTCCTCACTGAAAACTTGGGACGTTCGATGACTTGGGATTGCCACCTCTGATGTATGACGACCTCAGTTCCGAATGCCAAAGCGAATGGAGTTTCTCCAATTGAGTTTCTAGCCATTGTTTGGTATTCCCATAGGACGTCAGGCAGCTCTAACGCCCACTTACTCTTCCATTTCTCCAACTTGGCCTTCAGGATTTTCTTGATGATTTTATTGGCAGCCTCCACCCAACTGTTAGACTGAGGGTGGTAAGGAGTCGAAAATACTTTTCGTATCTTCCATTTATCATAGAATTCCTCATTTTGGATCATTGTCGGAGATGATGGCTTGTGGTAACCCAAACCTGCATATCAGGCTCTTCCAGATGAACTTGATTACTGGAATATGATCGATTTTGGCGAGGGGCACAACCTCTTCCCACTTGGTGAAATAATCAATCGCCAAGATGGCGAACTTGTTCCCCGTGAGCAGTGGATAGAGGGTCAATCAGATCAATGACCCACTGAGCGAACGACCAAGGGCTGAACATTGCACCAGCATGGTTTCCATGAACCCCTTCATGTATTTTAGCTAAGATTTTTCTTCCCTTTTCAAGGAAGATGCATTTTAGTATAAGCTTAGTAACAAAAATTGCGATGCTCGCATTTCGATTCATCCTGCCCCCATTATGTCCTCAGGGGGGGTGCCAACATTTAAGTATGCTAGGATGGGGGTTATTCATGTGCTGCCTTGTTTAGCCAGGGACGCCACCAGCTGTCTACTGACGGACGACTCAGGTAGCTTAGTTAACCTGATGTGGGTGAAGTCGGCTGCCCCTTATGAGGATACCAACTTTGAAAGAGAGTCAACCTGGTGTTGTGTTCGCAAGGTATTTTCTCACATAAACTGATGGCTAGGTCTTGATATTTTGCTAATTGCTCATCTCTGGCCTCATATTCATCTTTCAACTGATTCACCACTAACCAAGAATATATAAAGATATGAAGGCGCCTGACCCCTACGATTATTGCAAGTTTCAGTCCTCCCACCAAAGCCTCATACTTGGCCTGATTATTTGTTTCCCTGAAACTGAAGCGAACTGCGTTCATAAAGCATTGCACTTCTGGGCCAATCAGGAAGATTCCTGCCCCCGCACTTGATTTCGTTGATCATCAATCAGCGTAGAGTTTCCAAGGAGGATGGTTTACCCTAGTTGAATGCTCTGGAAATGTGAGTTTGACCACAAAGTAGCCTGAGCTTTAATCATCGTGCGTGGGGCATAGGTCACACAATTTTGAGCTATTTCCAAAGACCATTTCAGTAAGCGACCGTTAGTATCTGGCCTGTGGAGTACCTGCCTGAGTGGTAAGGTAGTGAGCACCTCCACTTGATGGTAAAAAAAGTAGGACATGTTTTATGTCCGATGGCTCAGTGAGATCAAGAATTGCTTTGATATTTTTAGGGTTGGCCTCAATCCCTAGTTGACTAACGATGTGTCCCAAGAATTTCCCTGACTGAACCTCGAAATGACACTTCTTAGGATTGAGTTTCATATTATAGCTTCTCAGGATTGCGAAGGCCTCAGTGAGGTCTCTCAAATGGTCCTCTCTCTTGACACTCTTGATGATGATGTCATCTATACAGACTTCCATTTTCATTATGATCTAGTTGGAGAACATCTTGTTTACCAAGCGCTGATATGTTACCCATGCGCTTTTCAATCAAAAGGGCATTATTTTCCAACTATACATATCTTTTTTAGTGAGAAAGACAGTGAGTTTTACATTCTCTCGCCATCGGGATCTGATGATATCCTTCGAAAGCATCCTTGAAGGACATCATTTTGTGCCCTGCGGTGTTATCCATTAAGTGATCAATATGGGCATAGGAAGTGATCCTTTAGGCATGTATCGTTCAGGTCGGCGAAATCAATGCACAACTTCCCGGTTCCATTGGTTTTCTTAACTAGTACAACTTTAGAGACCCACTAGGGCTCATCCTCTGCTTGTCGATCAATTTGTTGTCCAAGAGCTTCCTGAACTTTTTAGCCAGGGCCGCATATTTTTAAGGGCCAAACTTGTGCCTCTTTTGAGAGATGAGCTTTTTGTCGGGGTCGATCCTTAGGCAACGACACACATGCTCGAGCTGATTCCCCCATATCCTAATATGACCAAACAAATACATCTATATTGCTTTTGAGGAACTCTATACTCTTACCCCCCAGTTCTATCGGGATTTGAGTCCTTATTAGGACTTCAAGATCAGGGCGAGTAGGGTCGACAGGAATGTGTTTCACGTCCTCAATAGGCGTAGTTCTCTTCATCCCACGGGGGTCTTTGATCTTCCCCTAAGGGTTCATGTCTATAAAGATCGGCTCAAAACCCATTCTTGGTTCGAAGTCCTCTTGACGGGCTTGTTTGTCTTTGTGGTCTCTTGCCCCGTCACTTATCAGGATCAGTGGACGATGGACCTCCATAGGGGTTGGGCCTGATTTAATCAAGATTATGCTCTCAGGGAGATTTTCCAGGCTGAATTGATCAAGACTCGGACCCTCTATATTCAACACACATATAGGGGATACGATGGATGTTGAATCTAAATGTGAACAGGAGTAATTTAAACATCCTTTTGCCATTTTCTGGTCACCCTTAATGGTGTCAATCATTTCCTCAACAGTGGGGAACTTGATTCAATAAAAATAAGATGAGGTCACTGTCTGAAAAGTTTCAAGAAAAGAACGCCCTAAAAGGCCGTTATAGATATTCAACTGATCGACTGTTACAAAATCTATGGGCCTTTTATCCTAATATTTTCATCTTAGGTGCAAATCAGTTCCATTGAGAATTTGATTCTGCAATTACGGGTGATGACAGTATTCCCGAATCTTTTTAGGATTGTGTCGTAGGGGTTGATGTTCCCTGTCAGGTTTCTCATCTAGTCCAGTGCAACTTTGAGAATGATGTTGCAAAAATATTGTTGGGACAATCTGAGTATTTTGATTAGATCCCAAAACCCCTGATGAATTTGCCTAAGTATAGTATTCAGGATAAAATAGTTCAGGATAGTTAGGTTAGAAATTCAGTACAGGAGGACCATGCTAAAGACTGAAGAATATTGGAGTCGACCCGATTTACTGAAGTCTGAAGCGTAAACCATTCTGAAGGAGTCAGTCAGT
>JAPKLY010000421.1:259153-280152 GCA_026898435.1 Prunella vulgaris
AGAGAAAACGATTTCAGAAACTAAAACGAGTAGAATCTAAGGGCTCACTTTCCGCATGTACTCTGACTCATTGAGATAGTAGTCCAACTGACTCGCTTCCGAGCAGTCAGTAGGTTTGTTATCTCTACTGAGCTTCCGAGCACTTTACTCACACTCAGTTTATCTGACTCGTTACTGAACCGTCCCTCCTGCCCCTGTGGACATTCAGCATACTGAGTACTTCAGGGAATCCTGACTGAGTGCGTTAGAGCATTTTTCTGAGTCTTTCAGAAAAATCTGACATCAGTGTATTCCCCCCCCCATACACTGATTTAACTCGTTTCGGGACCAACAAATATCCATTGTCCACCAAGATACGGGCAACTCCCATTCTAAAGATCATTGTCAATATCACCATTGCATCATTTTTTGGGCAAAGTACCCTCTCACTGTCCTCATTTGAAAATGAAAGCACAACATTTTTTGTGATAATTGATTCAGAGGGGCTGATTAAGTTCACTTCACAGAGGGCCCTGAGATCTGACTTTTTTTCTAGTTGGATGTCTTCGTGATTGGGGTCGGGGCCCCCCAGTGCTCCTTCAGGTCTGATCATGTTGACCCGCGCCCCTTGTTGAATTGGTGAGATCTTCTCCATAGGGTCATCTTTATCATCGTCATCCTCCAATTGAGCAACGTTGGCATTTTGTCTTTTTCTCCCCTGATGATTTGCTTCTTCTTGACGGGCCTCCCTTGGGAGCGGCTTCTTGACAAACTCGTCTAGCTTTCCTTCCTCAAACAAATTCCAAAATTACTTTAGGAGGTCATGTCATCGGCTGGTACTATGACCAGGGCAGTCATGAGAGGCGCAAAAATATTTATCATTTGGGCGCTGAGGTACCTGGCGTATTGGCCTTGGCGGCTTCAGTAGGACTTTCCCCTTGATCGCGTTAAAGATGTATGCGAGAGTCTGATTCAGTTTCCCAATCAGGTTGGCCTGTACCTCAGTGTCTAACCTCTTAAACGTGCTTGCAAACTTCACCGCCCTGAAACTACTCTTATTTTTTGGGGACACATTTTAACTGTTAATGAGTTCCCTCTACGCCTTCTACACTCAGCGTAGGTTGTAGGGAGGTCTTTTGTTAGGCTACAGAGCATGGGATAGTCCCCCCTGAATCCTCCTAGTATTGAGTGAACGACTAACTCATCACTGACTGGCTTGACTCCCAGGATAATCTCATTGACTCGATCAATGTACTATTTGTTAATTTTGCCGAGCAGTTGCCACATTTTCATTAGTCGGTGGTGACTCTCAGGTGTGTTGATCTTAGCCGCAACATAAGACACAAAATTTTCTCCTAGCTTAGAGAAATTGTGAATTGACCGCGACGGCAGGTTCACATACCACTTATGAGCCTATTCTCCCAGAGTCAGGGGGAATTGCCTACACTTGGTGGCCTCAGAGACTCCTCGCCCTGACATGTATATCCTTTAATTAGAGAGGTGAGTTCCAGGATCTATGTTTCCCTCATAGAGAGGTACCTGGAAAGGAGTAATCTCTGGTTGTATGGGGGAGGCTTATAGTTCAATGGACAAGGATTCGTTGTCAGTGTTTAGGTACTTCAAGTAACCCCTTTTTGCATCCATCTTCCCCTCAACCTCGTTAAGTCTCTTTTACAGGGCTAGGAGCATAGTGTTGGGCTGCTGGGTACAGCTGAGTGCTCCATCACGTGAGTTATGGGATCTTCGAATGCATACATTGCGGGTATGTCCCAAGCCCAACCGCTTATGGGCCAATATGCGAGGCTAATCTCGTCGGAGCAGATTGCTCTAAGCGTAGCTCAGGGCACGCCTGACTGAGTTTCTAGGCTGCACTTTTGGTGATAAGGTCCTTATAGTAGGGTATTTGGATGACCTTGTCGGATATACGGGGATAGAAGATTTTCCCGTCACCTTTATTTCTTCTGACCAAGAGGGTGATCTCATGTGTGCTGATATGAGACGGCAAAAGATAAAGCGAGATTGACTATCAATGGACTGACATCCAGTAGGTTGTTTTCCCAGTCGGTGATTAAGCCGTTGGCGGAGGTCATATCTTCTTGGTGGGGAAGAGGCGGAGGGTCCATCACGCATAATCTCTCGCTTCTTTCTCTTGAGTTGGTGGTTATAATGCACAGATTCTTTTAAAAAAATAAGTATGTAGTATCAAATACGTGAAGGGTGCGAGTAAGATTCACATGCGATTTGCACTGGATACGCCACGTGGCGTATCCCTGAGAAATTTTTTTTGAATTTTTTTGGATACGCAGATCAGATACGTTTTATAGGAAAATCTGATACGCGAAGGGTGCGGCAGGGTTTATTTTTCAAATAAAACTAAGTTTAGTTCTTTTATTTTTATTTTTAAAAGTAAAATTAAATATAAATAAAATTTAAAATATTAAATAATATTAAAATCACAAAAAAGAAAGAATAACACGACACAACAAAAGAATATTAAATAAGTTTAGGGTTTATTTAATCTAATGTTAAATAATACTAATACTCATTAATAAAATTAAAATATACTCCATTCATCCCAAAACTACTTTTACACTTTCCAGATTTGAACGTCCAAAATCTACTTTCACATACCTAAAAATAAAACTTTTTACACTCATAAACGTCAATAAAGTACATTTATTCTTATTTTATTATTTAATTTTACACTCACATACTCCATTTTTCTTGGTTCGCGTGCCCAGAATTACTATGAAAGTAGTCTTGGGATGGAGGGAGTATTTTTTAATATGTGATTGTGGTATTGTGGAGTTGTGAAATTCTTTTCAAAAATTATGAAGTTTTTCTTGTGCGTACAGTACATGAATTATAAAGTATGAATATTATTTTAAAATTTTTGATACTTAATTTTTACTTAAATTGAACTACGGTTATTTATTTTACATAACTATTTTATTTGGTGATGAACCAAATAATGATGAATGATAATTCGATTTAGCTTGATTATGTTCTGTGTTACTAGAATTTCATTTGAACTTTGTAATACGTTTTTTAATTTCATCTAAACTTTGTTAAGTAATGACTTAGATTGCAAGATTTGTTTTAATTTTAGATTAATTGAATTCCTAATTAAGACTTTTATGTTAAATTGTTGATGGTATTTGAATAATTTCTAATATATATATTAGGTACTATATATAATAAAATATTAATAAATAAACGTATCCTTGCCGAATCGCACCCTAAAAATTTCAAAAAATAGAATCCCCGCACCCATATCTTATTGTACCCTCACCCGCACTCCCGTACCTATGCAACCCAGTACTTGGTGGATAAATGTGTCCACCTGTTCTGGTGATTCAAAGTCTTGCAACAAAATAGGAATAAGCTCTTCGGTACGGTGCCTAGGGGCGTTTTGGGCATGCTCTTCAGCCGGGACAACCTTAGGAGTAATAAAGTCCTCCTGGAGTACTTCCAATTCAATTCCCGCATCTAGAACCTGAGCAAGAGGTGGCACACGGGGCATATCTTCAAGTGGAGCTGCAACTACCTTGGACTTCACCATAATTAGGGGATAGTTGATTGATTAGCTTGAGGATTAGTGAGTTTAGCTTGTTGTTTCCCACAGGCAACGCCAATATTTTGTTTCTAGATTTTTTAGTGGGCTATTAGGAACGATAATAATAGTAACCATATGAAAATAAATCACTGATTTGCTAGTCTCTTATTTTCGCACTAAGACTTTAATGTGCTTCGACTTTAATTCATGTTACTATAAATCAAAATATGTGTTACTATAAGATCAAATGATTTTTTTTACACATATTATTTATTTTTGGGTTAATTCTATAAAAATACATCACATTTTACTCAACTTTCAATTTAATCCTAAGCTTCACGATTATTATAAAAAAAATCTCAACCTTTTAAAGGATTTCAATTCGATACACGTTTTTTATTTTCGGTCCGCAATTGACGACGTGTCTCGCTGGAGCGCGTGAAAGATTGTCACGCTGGCGTACAAATATTAAATTATCTTTTTATTTTTTATTTTCTAGTTTCCACGTCATATATCATATACACAAAAATAACAAAACTTATATTAAAAAAGCATTTTTGAGTGTCGTTTTAAGTCTACCTAGAATCTGGTGTAAAAATATTGTTTTCATTGTATTTCTCATTCGAAAAAACATTTTGTAATATAAATTTTTGTTTTTTTGTATATATTAGATATGATGTGAAAACTTAAAATTAAAATATAAAAAGATAAGTTAATATGTGTGTACGGCAACGTGACAACCTTTCACACGCTCCGACGAAATACATCACTTGTCGGTCGAAAATAAAAAATGTGTATCGAATTGAAATCATTTAAAAAGTTGGGATTTTTTATAATAATCTTGAAATTCAGGATTAAATTGAAAGTTGAATAAAAAGTTGTGTATTTTTTTAGAATTAACCCTTTATTTTTTGATCGGTAATGTTAGTTACATATATTCATTTATTTTTGTAGAATAAATTCTTTCATGCAATATAAGAACAAAATGTGTGTTATAAGAAAACTATTAATATTTTATAAATATGTATTTATTTTTATAGAAATAATTAATTTTTTCATATTATAACACATACTCCCTCCGTGACTCCGTCTACTAAATATGTGCATCGTTGTATTTGCACTGGTTTTAAGAAAAAGTAAATAAAGTAAAGGTATTGTGAGTGTAATGTGGGATCCACTTATAAATAAAATAATTGATTGTGAAAGTGATAATAAAGGTGATGATTTTCATAAAAGTAGAATGCATATTTTTTATGGATGGACGAAAAAAGAAATAATGCATAAATTTAATGGAGAGAGGGAGTATAAAATAGTAAAAAAATTCACTCTAATACCATGAATTTTTTATTTAAAAATTTAAATTAATATAAATATGTAAAATTAATTCATTTATATCAACACTAGAATATTTACCTCATTACATGCAAGATGGTCTTCATGTGTTGGACGCTTTTGTCCATTTATTATCCAATAATTAATTCGTCAAACTTCATTTTCAATTACTTGATGCCTCACAAGTGAGTGTTCCTTCACTTAAAATGAAACACCTATAAGTACTTCTTATAACTTTTTCGTGCCGATCATCTCTGTTACCCAATTTTCAGACATTAGATTGGATTTGGTTCAATTCATATATATTTACTCCAATTTTTAAGATAGAATGTTGCTATCTTGACCCCTTTGTACCCAATATCTATAGATCACAGAGATAATTACTTTTAGTAATTAGTGAAACGCATGCCTCCTGCGATCTCTTATTCTTCCAATTAATCATGATCACCTTACTCAAATGAAAAAAAAAAAGAGGGGAGCTCAAAAGAGGATAAGAGCACTTAGTGCCTGTTTTGAATTTCTACAAAACAGCTTCTAAAATAGCATTTTTTCAAGAGCTGTGAGAGGAAACTTCTAAAAAAAAGTTGTTTTAGAAGTTGTTTCTAGAGTTCTAAAACATGCACTTAATAGGAATAAAGAGCAAATAACCTGGTGGGTTAGCTCACTTGAGTGAATGACCCGGGTTCGATTCCAACTCACAACTAACATATATAAAAAAAAAAAAAAAGGCAAATGCATATTGAATAAAAAAAATTGATTATATTTATAAATTTGTTCATAATATTTGTATAGAAGCATATATTTTTTTTCATTCACAAAACCAATTTTAATTAGTATCAATTTAATGAACTATTTTGTAATTTTTTTATTAAAATATATATTGTCTAAAAATAATGAGCAACCTTATTAATATAGATTTGGAAAAGGGCAGGAAAAATCACTGTATTGCGAGGTTGAGGTGAACAATAATTAACTAACAATTTAGGAATATAATATTCATTTATTTGTTTTCGTTCATTTTGTAGAAATTAATCATGGTGTATCCAGTGTTGACCTGTAAATTGAGCACGTTTAATATGTGAAGGAGACCCTCTACTCCGTGGGAGGAATAGTTCAACTGATTTATAAACTATTCTCATATCTTTCAATTTAAAAAGATATTATAAATAGTTTATAAAAATAATATTAATTACAAATTAATTTTAAATAAAAAAAGTTATGCTTCTGTGTAAAATAAAATTATACATATGTATACCGTTTAAAAAAAATATTATACATATGTATAAATATTTTAAATTAATTTATAAATATGATTATGTTTTTAAAAACAATAGCCCTTCAATTTTTTTAATGTGGGACAACTCACATGTATAATTTATTATAATTAGTATCAATATTTGTTTAATTTTTAAAAGCTGTAAACAAATTATTTATTTAAATGTAGGAAAAAAACATGCGTGTTGTACATCTTAGAGTTCGATTGATATGATAGAAATAGTGTAGGAATGAAATCACTATTTATAAATATTATATTCCTTTTCTTACGTTTGATATAATTTTTTTACTGGAATCAAGATTACCGGATGTGTTTTTAAACCCTTAAAAAGTATAGAATCATTTTTTTTTTTTTTGATAAGTTGAGTTTTACCTATTTCTATAAAAAAATAATTCTATACTTTCGACCGGTTTAAAAACACATCAAACATATATAAGGAATGGTGATTCTAAAATAAAGAATGTTACATTCCTTTCAAACACCATAGTTTTAGCTATTCCATTCTTTGATAAATTAAATTTTACTTTTCAACAATGAACCATTTTTTTCTATAATATAAATAACAATATTATTATTTAATAATAATATAATAATAATACTTCTTAATAACTAAAATACTTTATTATCTTATTTAAAATAGTAGTATCTTATTTGAATTATATATTTATATTATAAATAATAAAAGTAGTATATAATCAATAATAATACAAGAAAATTAATAATATAATATTAATAATATACTCCTTCCATATTTACTTGTTGAGGAGTTCGCTCACAAAACATCCTACATATCAGAAACATTCGTATGAAAATAATAATATATTTACAATAAATAACTAAAATTAATAAAGTATTCACTTTATGTATGGTTGAACCTCAGAAGTATTCATCAAAACATATGAATGTGTCGTCTCTTCTTCCCAGTTATTTTGAAAATACCATGCATTTGGTTCCCTTACCCAGTGGTCGACCATCAGGTAAGAATACAAACAACATACTATCGAACTCACGAAGAGGACGTTCTTCTCCGTGACAATCGTAGTTGCGAGGCTCATTTATGATCCTGGTTTGAACTTGATCGCCACAGTAATAAGAACAGAATGTTCCAAACTCTTCAGTAAGATATGCATTAACAATGGATGCTTTAATGTGTGTTGTATTTTCAATATTACATTTCAAGTTGTGCAAATACCTAAATACAGTAACATCCATTCAATTTTTAATATAGGTAACAAAAAACTAAACAAATTTATATTTACCTCTCGAAAGGGTACATCCACCTATATTACACTGGACCACCGTGTAAAGCTTCATACGGTAAATGAACAGGTAAGTGTTCCATCGAGTCAAAGAAGCTAGGTGGAAAATCTCGCTCTAATAACAGGGATGTCTCCATCCAAACGATGCATGTCCTCCACTGTAATTATTGAGGACATTAAGTCTCTGAAAAATAGACTTAATTTCGTGATCACACCCCATATAGCCTTCGAAAGTGTGTACCGAAAGGCAATCGGTAGCAACATCTGCATAAAAATAAGAAAATCATGACCCTTCATTGCAGCGACCTTCCCTGTTTCAGGCTCAAACGACCGACCCATGTTCGACACTTAATTGTCCGGAAAGCGCAGTTCCTTCACCCATTGAAATAATTTTTTCTTGTCTGCTTTAGTGATTGTGTAGCTAGCTAGTGGAAACTCACCTGGTCGTCGACCATTGAATAGGCTAGGATGAGAATACAACTGGCTTAACTCTTGTCAAGATTTTGCAGTGTCTTTGGTCTTGCCTTCTGTATTCAGGATCACGTCGAACGAATTTTCAAATACATTCTTCTCTATATGCATCACATCCAAGTTGTGTCTAATCAATAATTTACTCCAATAAGGTAAGTCTCAAAAGATGCTGCTCTTTATCCAACTTCCCAGATCCGTTTATTATGATCCATTGCGTGCTACTCAGTCATTTTCCACAATCCAGTTACTGTAACCTCGTACAACAACGAATCACCTAAAATAAAGTGGTGTATGGTTAAACTAAATACATGAAACTCTTATCGTAATTAAATAGTTATTAAAATATAAACAATGTATATATACATGTTCGAACTCGTGGCCTTGGATGCTTTACAGCATGTCTACCTTTTAGAAAATTCACTTTTTCCCTCCGGAAGGCATGATCATCACATAGAAACTTCCGATGGTTGTCGAACCATAATATCTTTCTTCTCAATGGAAGATAAAAAGCATCAAACACATCCATGCAATACAGGCATGCTATTTTTCCAGCTGTCAACCACCCAGACAACATAGAATATGCTGGAAAATCACTGATGGTCCATAAAACATCAGCCCGTAACGTGAAGTTCTCCATTTTGTACATTTCGTGTGTCTCTACTCCCGTATGTCACAAATATAATAACTCTTTAATCAATGGCTGAAGATAGCCATCCAGGTTATGCTTAGGGTTGTGAGGATCAGGCACCAAGACAATGAGAAATATGTGTTGAGACTTCATGCACAACCAATGGGGTAGATTGTACGAAGTCAGTAACACAGGCCACAATGAATACTTCTTCCCGTGCATATCGAATGGAGCAAATCTGTCTGTGCACAAACCAAACCTCACATTTCTCTTCTCAATCGCAAAATCTGGGAACTCTCTATCAAGATGTCTCCATGCATTGAGTCAGCAGAATGACGCGTCTCTCCAGAATTCTGACCAGAACACTCCTCAGCATGTCATCTCATGTCTTTTACAGTAGCACTTGACTGATATAACCTCTCTAGACGTGAAGTGATGGAAGATAATACATAGACTTGAAAGTTGTCTTCTTTCTACGATCAGAGGGTTTGAACCTAGGGTGGCTGCACATCCTGCACTGATCAATGCTCTCATTGTCGCCTCAAAACAGCATGCAACCGTTTGTACAACAATCAATCTTCTTAAATGGTAAACACATATCTTTCAAAAGCCTCTTACTTTGATAGAAATTTTCTGGCGCTGTGTTCTCTTTAGGTGAGGCCCATTTGAACAACTTTGCAAATTGATTGTAGACTTTCTGACTCACTTTGCCTTCTATTTTGATGGACAACATCTGAGCGTTTAATGACAACTGAGCCTCAGTATCACAATTAGGAAACAACTTCTGATCGACAGATTTGGTTCCTCCTCCATGGCTGTGCGGTAACCACCTAAACCAGACTCATCAATCATCGTATGATGCCTTTGGAACTCATCTACCTCATTCAGTGGTGTCCCAAAGAATGGAGTAGGCGGATCACGGCTCGAACTACCAATCTCAAATCTCTCACCTCCACCACTACTCCACTGATCTTAGAAGGGAACCATTGTTTCGATATTATAATTCCACCTGTCCAATTGTAGTACAATGTAGCAAAACTGAACCATATAAGATGAGTTTTAACCTCATCAGTACTCAAGAAACTCCTATTACCGCATTTTTTTCTTGTACAAGGACATCTAATTCAACCACAACTATCCATACAATATGGATTACGAGAGGCAAACTCAATAGACACATCAATTTTCTCGCAAAATTCAGAGTTTATCATTCATTGTATCATACGATGCTTTTGATACATCCATCGACGATCAGTAAGTTCTATCTGATTTAAATTAAGAATACATCACATTTAAATTATAAAAAATTCTACAGAGTGTCAACTGTAAACAAGCATATCCAATTTTTTAAAATAAAAAAATCTACTATAATCATAAATCAATTACGCTAAATTCTAATAAAATTGGGACTAATCTCCAATAAAATAAATATATCCATTAACAATTAATACACAACAAATAATGCTCAACTATCATAAATCAAACACACAAAAATGCTTTCTAATTTTTTTATCAAACAACTAAACTTTATTCAATAAGAGAAACGAACACTAAAAATTTAAAAACGTACGGTGAAATTGAAGCAACGAGCACACGATAAGACAATAGACCCGCATGGTTACAACCAATATGTCGAAACAATACTCAATAAAATTTGAGAGGTTTTTTTATGATGTGGGGTGTTTTTTTTTTTTTTTTTGCGAAATGAATCGAGGAAAAAGAGCAGAAACTATTGTATATTCAAAAATTTACGACCGCTTTGACGGTCGCAAAATAATAACATGAATCCGACAATTACCACATCGTATTCCAAAACTAACAACCGAAAAACCGGTAGCAATGTATTATAATTTAATTTAACGACAGCTTATAAGCGGTCGCAAACGTACAAACCCAGATCGAGTTAAGGATACCAAATTTTGCGACCACTGCAACGGTCACTAATGTATAAAATTACTTTGCGACCGCTCTTTTCGGTCGCTAAATTGTCAAAAATAGATTTTGTGACCGAGTAGAAGCGGTCGCTAATATTTTTATACATTAGGGACCGTCAGCGGTCGTAAATCGGTTATAAATTACCTAAAGTTGACCAATAGTCAAAGAAGGTCGCTATTTTTATAATTAGCAACCGCTTCGTAGCCGGTCGCTAAATTACAATTGCAAAACTCTGTATTTTTTGTAGTACTTTTTTTCTCCATTTAGAAAAAATCTGATATAGCTCGCTGAAAAAATATGTATGTTTGTCCTGTGTAATTACACGTAGAATAACCGAGGAGATCCACAGTTACGAGTTAGACGGTTTGTAGAGGAGGGGTTGGGGGAAGAGGGAAGGGTGGGTACTCGTGCCTGACTTCATGAAGAAGAATGAGATTTGGAGGGTTAATTTGAAATTTTGTGATTTAATTAGATAATTTTTTCAACACAAATTGTTATATGAAATATTTCACATGTAAAATAAGTTATATTTAAACATTCGCGGATCGTGCTCAGATTAGGTTTGAATTGGACAATTTTTCCCAAAATCTCACGCTAGCCAAATTTCAGGATTTTTTCTCACAGTTTGTGCTACTATATGGACAAATGTTTATTACTGTAAGGTAAAATGTGTGTTACTATCAAACTAATTTTACATATATTTATTTGTTTCCGAAGAAATAAATATTTTTTCATACAATGTAAGAGCAAAATTTGTGTTACTATAAGAACAAATATTGATTTCTTACAAATATTAATTTATTTTTATAAAAATAATTGTTTTTTCATATAATTAATAACACATATAAAATAGTATAAAATGTGTTACTAAATGAAACAATATATATAGATTTCAAGGGATAATGATTAAATTAAGAAATATATATTTGTTCTTATAAAAACACATTGTATTCTTATTGTAACACGTATTTGCTCATATAATAACTCAAATTGGGAGCAAATGTGTGTTATTATTAGAGCAAATATGTGTCACTATCATATTAATTTTGTTCTTTTATATATTTTATTTATTTTTATAGAAATAAATATTTTTCTATATAATATATGAGCAAAATATGTGTTGCTTTAAGAACAAATATTGATTTTTCACAAGTATTTTAATTTATTTTTATAGAAAATTTTATTTTTTTCATGTAATAACACTTGTAAAGTAGTGAAAAATATATTACCACATGAAAGAATATACCTAGATTTAAAGGGATGATGAATAAATTAAGAAATACATATTTATTTTTATAACAACATATTTTGTCCTTATAGTAACACACATTTGTCCAAATGTATAGTAAGTACATGTTTTGGTTATCTACTTCTACAGTCATAAGTGCTTTTTTCTTAAAGTTGTTGTGACCCAGCTTTTGAATTTTAAAAGCACTTCTCCATGTAGAATAGAGATTGCAAACAAGCCTTAACACAATCTGGGAGCAAATGTGAGTTACTATTAGAGCAACTGTGTGTAACTGCAAGAGCAAATGTGTGTTACTGTACGTGCAAACATTGATTTATCCATAGAAAAATATATATATTCCCTATATTAACACATGTAAGGTATTTTAAATATATGTTGCTACATTAACAATATAGTATCAACATAAATAAATAAAAAGAATAAAAAATAAATTTTAAAATACATATTTGTTTTTGTAAAAATACATATTCTCCTTATAATTACTTTAAAAGTACAAAAGTTGATTTTTTAAGGATTAGCAACACACATTTTATCTTTTAGTAATATATATTTATCCATACAGTATCACAGTTTGGAAGCAGATTTTCTAAACTAAGTCATGTGCGAAATTTTCTTAAAATTTTCATTTGACCTGGATTGACCCGCTTAGAATCCGCTAATTTTGATCTACAGCGACTCGTGACCCATAAATTTAGGATTTACTTATTTTAAATGTGTTTTACATGTGAAAGATTTCACATAAGAGTTTCTCTTTTTTAATATAGTGGTATGAAGGCCTAACTCTACACTTAAAATTCAGGTTGTAAGTGAGAGGATTGCTTTAGTTTATATGCACACCCAAAACCATACTCACTACTGATGTGTGATACCTTAATGCCCTCCATCACGTGAGAGGCTTTACAAGCTTGACACGTGGTTCCACATATGGATCCATACATCGAGTTGAGAGATGGCTCTGATACCATGTATGAAGACCTAACTCAACACTTAAAACCTAGGTTGTAAGTGAGAGAATTTCCCAGGCTTATAAGCCCACCAAGACCACACTCACTAACGATGTGAGATACCTTAATACCCTCCCTCACGTGAGCCTACTTAAAACTCATGTTGTAATTGAGAGGATTGCCCAAGCTTATAAACCCACCCAATACTACATTCACTATCGATATGAGATACCTTAATACCCTCCCTCACGTGAGAGGCTCATCAGGCTCGACATGGGGTTCCACTGGTAGATCCACACATCGAGTAGAGCGGTGGCTCTGATACCATGTATAAAAGTCTAATTTAACACTTAAAATCCAGGTTGTAAATGAGAGGATTGTTCAATCTTATAAGCCCATCCAAAACCATACTCACTACTAATGTGGAATATTTTAATAATAGTAAATTAAAATAATATAAGGGGCGTTTGCTGGAAATTTTTTATGTGCAGGTATGGATTCTAACTTGAGATAAAAATTAATGTACTAAAAAAAGACATTTATAATTATCAGTAATTTAGAGAACCATATTGTTAAAATTGAAGAAGTCGATTGCAAGCTCTATTGTTCACATGCTTCATCAATCATAAGCAATGCTTAAAACATATCGAATGTTTATGGATGAAAGCTAGGGAAGTTGTAGTTTGCAAGCGATTAGTAAAGAGTGAATTTATGATAATCTAAAAGTTAAACATGTGGAATTGTGATGTGTGAATTATGAAGAACACAAATTCTCATATACAATATTGCACCATATCCGACCCGTGTAATATTCCCAAATGAATTCGCAGATCCAATAAAATTTTTAAGGAAAATTCTCGCCACTTCCAGAATGTATACCACATGAACATGTTTGTGCTACTGTAAGACAAAATGTGTGCTACTACATCTTAAAAAGTTAATTTTTTGTACTTTTAAAGTAACTATAAGAATAATATGTAATTTTACAAGAACAAATATGTGTTTCTTAATTTATTTTTCATTTTATTATTAATTTTATGTTGATAATATTTTGCTAATGTAATAGTACCTTACATGTGTTACTATCTCGCCACTCCCAAAATATATACCACACGAACATATATGTGTGCTACTGTAAGACAAAATGTGTGCTAATACATCTTAAAAAATTAATTTTATCGAAATCCCAGAATGTATACCACTTGAACATATGTGTGCTAATGTAAAACAAAATGTGTGCTACTACATCTTAAAAAATAATAATTTCTATAAAAATTAATAAATATTTATGAAAAATGAATATTTTTTCTTATAATAATACACATATTGATCTTACATTGTATTAACATGTTTGTTTTCTACAAAAATAAATGAATATATGTAAAAAACAACAACATTTGTTCTTATAGTTAATACTGTAAGAACTCAGATCAAAATCAGCTGCTGATCTTTTGGCAAGAACACCACAGAAAAGTTTAAGGACCAAATTCGAAGAACACAAACCAAAATGAAAATGCACAAGAATTTACGTGGTTCGATCGAAAAGATCTACATCCACGGATGAGGCGCCCTTATTCCACTAATCAATCGGAAGAATTTGTACAATTACATGAAGAATTGAAAGAAATCGAATTCCAGCAACTATGAACCCTAATTTGCGATAGAAACTGATGAACTCTCAAAAATTGATCAAGCCACGAACACGATCCTCTCTAAATCTTATATGATTGGGATGATTTTTCAGTTGCGCTTAATGCCCAATAGGTCTCAAGTGTCGATGCTTCGTAACTGGCCTTCAATTTGGTTGAAAAACCTCAGAAAACCGTCACGCCCAAATCTTGTGCCTAACTAACCTGAATCTTCATAACTGCCGGTTCGGTTGAACCAGCTTTATTCGGTTCGGCTCCGGTTCTAGCTGAATATGACCGGTTCTTGGATAAGTAAAACCAGTTCTGAGATCAACATCTTCAAAAGATAATTTCCATATCACAAAGTACCACTTAGGCATTCGAATAGTATCAGTGTTTTATTTATCATTCAACCTCACTTGTTTTGTACTTTCAACAATTCTCCACCTCAAACCAAGTGAGATAGAGCACCTCATCATTCTTCTTCATAGCTGTCATTAAGGTACATCCCATGATTGAACCTTGATCAGATCAAGACAGTAATTGAACTTAGAACTTGGAACCACCTTTGTTCGGAAGTCAGCTGCATTGTCATCTGTGTGAACTTTCTGTACTTTGACCAGCTTCTTGTCAACCACATCTCTTACAAAATGTAACCCCACATCAATGTGCTTAGACCTCTCATGGAAAACCTGGTGTTTGGCCAAATGTATAGTGCTTTGGTTATCACATTGTACTGCAACCTCTTTCTGTTTGATCCCAAATTCCTTTAGCATTCCCTTAAGCCACATTGTTTCTTTGATTGCTTATGTCATGGCAATATACTCAGCTTCTGTTGTAGAGAGAGCTACCACAGATTGGAGAATAGCCCTCCAACTTATTGCAGTTCCAAACAAAGAGAAGACATATCCAGTGAGTGATTTCCTAGTGTCAATGCTACCTGCAAAATCTGCATCTGCATACCCTTGAAGTGGTTGATTTCCATCTGTTCTTTCAAATAGAAGTCCCAGACTTGATGTCCCCTTTAGGTATCTTAGAATCCATTTGAGAGCATCCCAATGTAGCCTTTCTGGATTAGACATGAATCTGCTTGCTAGACTAATAGCATGTGCAAGATCAGGTCTTGAACAAACCATGGCATACATTATACTCCCAACAACATTTGAGTAAGGTATCTTACTCATCATTTCTCTCTCACCACTGTCTTTGGGACTTTGTTAAGAGGATAGCTTAAAATGTTGGCCAAGTGGAGTTGTGACAGGTTTAGACTGTTGCATATTGAACCTCTTGAGGACCTTCTCAATGTATTCCTTTTGTGTGAGCAGTAGCCTACCATTTTCCTTGTCTCTGATAATTTCCATTCCAAGAATTCTCTTTGCCACTCCTAGATCCTTCATGTCAAAAGTAGAACTCAACTTGGCCTTTAAGTTTTGAATCTTGCCAATGCTTTTACTGGCAATCAACATATCATTAACATACAGCAATAAGTATGTTATCACTTCCTTTCCTTGCTTCTCAAAATAAACACAATTGTCATACTTGCACCTTGAGAAACCAATAAAGAACATAAAGCTGTCAAATCTTTTATACCACTGTCTAGGACTTTGTTTTAGTCCATATAGTGATTTCTTCAATAAGCATACCTTATCTTTATGTTCTGTCAGTGTAAATCCCTTTGGCTGCTGCATGTATATAGTCTCCTCCAATTCACCATGTAAAAATGTTGTTTTAACATCAAGCTGTTGGAGCTCAAGACCTTCCTGGTTTACTTTAGCAAGTAGGATCCTTATTGAGCAGTGTTTTACAACTGGAGAAAACACTTCATTGTAATCTATTCCTTCCCTTTGAGTGAAACCCCTTGCAACAAGTCTTGCCTTATATCTGATCCCCTCTTTTCCCTCTGACCCAACTTCTGACTTTCTTTTGAATATCCACTTTGAACTCACAATCTTCTGATCATTTTTCCTTTTCACTAGAATCCAGGTTTTATTCTTCTCTAGTGATTGTAATTCCTCAGTCATAGCTAGGATCCACTTTTCCTTGTCAGCACTGGAAATAGCTTCCTCATAGGATTGTGGATCATTGTACTCCACCTCTTCAGCTGTAATGAGAGCATAAGACACAAGGTCAGCATGCCCAAATCTTGCAGGAGGATGGATTGCTCTTCTTTGCCTATCTCTTGCCAAGCTATAATTCCTGAATTCTTGAGCCTCATCTCCTGAGTTTGAATCAGAACTTGAGTCAGTGTGTTCATTTCCAGGAACTTCTTGAAGGTCTTCTGGATCCTGTGTGATATGGGAAGGATCTGTCATATGTTCTTTAGACTCAGGCTCCACCTCAATTTGATTGTCTCTTTATATGATTTCCCTTGAAGGATTATCAGTTGAATTGTACCCCATAACCTTTTCATTGAATGTCACATCCCTGCTAATAATGCATCTTTTGTGACCTGTCTCTAAACACCACAGTTTATAACCTTTCACACCCTTTGGATAACCAATGAATATACATTTTAGTGCCCTTGGTTCTAACTTGTCTTGTCTGATATGTGCATAGGCAAGACACCCAAAGACCTTTAGATTCTTATAATCTAATAGTCCTCCATACCATAACTCATCTGGTGTTTTGAAATTAATAGCAGAAGATGGGGATGTGTTTATCAGATAGCAAGCAGTTGAGACAGCCTCACCCCAGAAAACCTTTGGTAATCTTGCATCAGAGAGCATACACCTGGCCCTTTCAAGTATAGTTCTGTTCATCCTCTATGCCAAACCATTCTGTTGAGGGTTTGCAGGAACAGTTCTATGCCTAGTGATTCCTTTCTCCTTGCAAAATTTTTTAAAATCATCATAAACATATTCTAAACCATTGTCAGTTCTGAGGTTTTTAACAAATCTGCCCCTTTTGTTCCCTTGCTCAATATACCATTCCTTAAACTTGTCAAGAGCTTCACTCTTTTGTTTCAGAATATATACCCATACCTTCCTGCTATAATCATCAATAAAGGTTATGAAATACTTACCTCCTCTATATGTTTCAGTTCTTGATGGTCCCCATATATCATAATGGATGTAATCAAGAGGTGATTATGTGTGATGCTTGCCCTTAGTGAAAGGGTTCTTCTTTGACTTTCCAAGAATGCAGTGCTCACAGAAATCCACCTTTGTTATTTTTTGTTCTCCAAAAGCCCTTTTTCTAGAGTGTTCATTGAGCCCCTTATTACCTATATGCCCCAACATTTTGTGCCAAAGAATTGTATCAGTGTTACTCATCACTGTATTTGATAATCCAGCTACTGAGATTCCTATGAGTATGTAGAGCCCATTTGATTTCTTCCCCTTCATGATCACCTTATTTTCCTTGGTGATGAGAATGAAACCACTTCTTGTGTTGAACTCATATCCTAGCAGATTTAGAGAGCCTAAAGAAATAAGGTTCCTCTTAAGATCAGGGACAAACCTTACATCTGAAAATAATTTTTCAACTCCATCATGCAATTTTAGCTTGATTGAGCCAATACCCTTAACCTTGCAGATTTGATCATTTCCTAAAAGGACAGAACCTCCATCAATCTTCTTTAGTTCTCTGAACATGGACTCATTTGGGCACATGTGGAAAGAGCACCCAGAGTCCAAAACCCACTCATCGTTGAGTCTTGAATCTGTCACGGTTAAAACTTCAGCACTGTCATAGCCCTCATCAGTTGCAATGGTAACATCTGCCTTCTGACTTTCTTCTTGCTTTCTGGTTTTATCAGGGCAGTTCTTCTTGATGTGGCCTACCTTATGGCATCCAAAACACTTCATTTTCTCTACATATTCAACAGATTTTGCCTTTCCCTTCTGATTTTTCTTCTTCTTGCTACTGAATTGTTTCTTCCCCTTCTTGAGGTTTACACTTAAACCTTCAGCCTGAAGAGGGGCTTTCTTGTCTTCTTGCACCTGAAGAGATTTGGTCTTGAGTGCTGCTTGAATATCATCAGGAGATAGTTTTTCTTGTCTTCCAAACAGTAGAGCATCTTTGAAATTTTCCAAAGACTTAGGCAGAGAGTTAAGTAACATTAAGGCCTTGTCACCATCCTCAATCTTGACATCCAGATCCTCAAGATCATCAACTAACTTGTTGAATTCCTCTAATTGATCAGTCAGATTCTTATCCTCTGTCATTTTGTAGGCTAGCAACCTTTGCTTCACATAGAGCCTGTTGGTGACAGATTTGGCTTGATAGACAGTTTCCAATTTATTCCAAACATCTAGAGCAGTTTTCTCTTTACATACCTCTCTCAATAGCTTGTCTCCCAAACACAATATAATCGTGCTGTGTGCCTTGTCAAGTATCAATTGCTTCTTGATCGGATCCTGAGTTGAAGAACTTGCAGGCCATTCATTTAATGGCTTCAGTGCATTGCCCAAACCATGGTGTGTTAATAAGGCCCTCATCTTGATCTTCCAAAGCCCAAAGTCATTTGCCCCTGAAAACTTCTCGAAATCCAGCTTTGTTGATGCCATTTCAAGAGTTGAATCAGTCGATTCCCACAGACGGCGCCAATTGTAAGAACTTAGATCAAAATCAGCTGCTGGTCTTTTGGAAAGAACACCACAGCAAAGTTAAAGGACCAAATTCGAAGAACACAAACCAAAATGAAAATGCACAAGAATTTACGTGGTTCGATAGAAAAGATCTACATCCACGGATGAGGCGCCCTTATTCCACTAATCAATCGGAAGAATTTGTACAATTACATGAAGAATTGAAAGAAATCAAATTTCAGCAACTATGAACCCTAATTTGCGATAGAAACTGATTAACTCTCAAAAATTGATCAAGCCACGAACACTATCCTCTCTAAATCTTATATGATTGGGACGGTTTTTCAGTTGCGCTTAATGCACAATAGGTCTCAAGTGTCGATGCTTCGTAACTGACCTTCAATTTGGTTGAAAAATCTCAGAAAACCATCGCGCCCAAATCTTGTGCCTAACTAACCTGAATCTTCATAACTGCTGGTTCGGTCGAACCAGCTTTATTCGGTTCGGCTCCGGTTCTAGCTGAATATGACCGGTTCTTGGATAAGTAAAACCGGTTCTAAGATCAACATCTTCAAAAGATAATTTCCATATCACAAAGTATCACTTAGGCATTCGAATAGTATTAGTGCTTTATTTATCATTCAACCTCACTTGTTTTGTACTTTCAACAAATACATTTGACCTTACTCATACAGTATCACCAACTGGAAGCGAAAATCCTGAAATTTGAAAATTGCTCAAATTCGATCCGACCTGTTCAAGATCCACGAATTTTGTTACTTTGACCCTATTGACCTGCAAATTTTAAAAAAAAAATCTTTTTTAACATATATTGCACGGGAGACATACACTACGAAGAAAACTGAAATTTTAAGGATACCTATATAGATAGTTTGGATGGTGGAATTAAGTGGATATTAATCAATATGCACACGGGGGACAAAAACCGAGATATCACTACTTGTCTTTTCTCACTAGCTAACTCCTAATAACGAGTACGTAGATGTAATTATAAAATTAAAACACATAAATATTAGTGAGAAAATTAAAGGTAAAAGTATAAAATGGTTTAACAAATTGACAAAAATTATATATTGGTTCCGTACAAAAAAGAATACTTCCGTGCAAAATAAAATATACTATCGTGCAAATTTTTTGAACCAATTTGTAAATATAGTGGTTTTTTTGAATCAATTTGTAAGTGACCCAAAATTAAACCACATATTTTATAATTAATTCTCTTGTATTAGAGATTTTGAACATGAAATCTAAAAAAAAAACTCTTACATTTCAAAACTACATCACGAGAGTATTGAAATCTTCATGGTACAATTTATAGTACGTGACAATCGTTACCTAATTAATTAGGAAAAATCCCTCAAGTCTCAACACAATCGTGCTAGGCAAGCGTGTCCCACTACTTGAGTCACCATTACCAATTGCCATCCACAAATTCAATTGTATATAAAATTAAATGCATATTCCATTTAAGCGTTACTCTTATATGCACCATGCAATTCAAGTTCATTTAAAAAAAATTACACAAAATGTTATTAAAAAGTCACACATATTATTAAAAAGAGTATTTTTAATGGTGTAACTTTTCAATAATAATCTATGTAACTTTTCAATAATAAATGGTGTAACTTTTTTAAAATAAAATTAAATGACACGGTGCACAAGAAACTTACTCTCCATTTAATTATTATTTGAATATACATAACTATACATTTTAACGTGAGTAAAAGGGAAATCCACCCACAAATATTACTAGAGACAAACAAAAGCACTAAGTACTCCTATGTCCGTGTCTCATTATTAAATACTTTGGCAAACCAACTGTAGTAACATATGTAGTATATATATATAATAGTTGTTACTCGTTCTCATATGAAAGCTACAAAACTTATATATATTAAGGTGGTTTAATTTTAGTTAAGAAAATGAAGAATATTGGTGGTAGGGGAAATGGAAGCGTGGAAAAGGGAATATTAATTTGCATAAAGAGGTTTGTTTCATCAAGCAGGGAGATTCACAGCTTGAAGGTGGGAATAGCGCTGGTCCTTGTTTCACTTCTCTATTTGGTAGATCCCATGTTCCAACAAGTCAGAGAAAATGCCATGTGGGCTATCATGACTGTTGTCGTCATGTTCGAATTCTATGCAGGTCTCTCTCTCTCTCTCTCTCTCTCTCTCTCTCTCTCTCTCTCTCTC
>JAPKLY010000421.1:280162-335805 GCA_026898435.1 Prunella vulgaris
TCTCTCTCTCTCTCTCTCTCTCTCTCTCTCTCTCTCTCTCTCTCTCATCAATATAATTAATTCATGCATGAAATGAAAATGTAGGTGCTACATTGAGCAAAGGTATAAACCGAGGAGTAGGAACGTTATTAGGAGGAGGGGCGGGCTTAGCTGCTGCAATTTTAGCTGCTCAAGTTGGAGGGATTGCAAAACCACTCATCATTGCTACTTCACTCTTCATCTTTGGTGCATTTTCTTTCTTTTCTCTAATTCATTCATTATATATATAATATGATTGATATATATATTAACTACATATATTTTATATATCAGTCTAAAGTTTTTTTCTTTTCTGATTATTAAACATATCAATTACAATAGACATATGTCAATATTTCATATATTATATAATAATGATACTTAAAAGAGAAAGTTTTGATAGATCACGTTAACCAGAGTTTTCTAAGAGACCTGCAATAAAAAGAGTCATGCATGTTAAATCTAATTAAAAGGACTTAAAGATTTTTGACATTTGATTTCTTTTTAAAACGATCAAAAAGTTTTCTGTGTTTACTCGTGCTTGAAATGGGACCCTCTGTTAATGAATCTTTTTAATTATCGATTCTTAAATTGAATATCGAGTACAAAAAGTGACATGTGTAGTTTCCTACTATGGTCATGGGCAATTTTGCGCGTCAACAAATATTGCCAAATTCAATTAATTAAAGAAGTACAAAATAGAATTCCACTAATGTATTTACTATTATTTTAATTTTGATTAACACTTCTTGATTGATCCAGAGAAACCTGGCGTTATACTGCCCGAGTATAATATAATAAACATTTTCTATTAATCCGATTTTATTTTTAAAAAAAAATTGTATGAGATTATTCTCAACATATGATTATGATTTAATTAATGAAGCTCAAATTCAATGATGTTTTAAGGAAAAACATGATTGAAATATAAAGGTACCGATTCATTCCATATATGAGATCATTTTATATAGTAATTTGGTATATATATCTAATTATGAATTCAAACGATATTCTGTAGGCGACTAGTATTGAAGTTAGGCAGATGATATTTAGTTTTAATTTCAAGAGATTAATTATCATAAAAATAATTAATCTTAAGTATATTTCATTTAAAATTAATTGTGTTAATCGTCAGGTGGTGGTGCGACATATTTCAGACTTGTGCCAGAAATAAAGAAGAAGTACGATTATGGGCTCATGATTTTCATCCTGACCTTTAATTTGGTGGCGGTCTCCGGCGTTCGGGCGGAGAAGGTGGTGGGGGTGGCGAGGGACCGCCTCTCCGCCATCGGAATGGGTTTCGCCCTATGCATCTTCGTCAGCTTGCTCATTTGCCCAATTTGGTCCGGCAATGAACTTCATAACTCCACTGCCTCTAAGTTTAACAAACTTGCAAGTGCTATCCAAGGTAAATCTTGCTTTTCCACATTTAAAGATGGATAGTTAGTTTGGGTTTCGAATAATTTAGCAATTTTGGAACGTCAAGTTTTTCTTTTTGCTTGAGAAAGATCTATTATAGCTAGGTACAAATTAATTATTTAGTGAGACTTATTCACCAAATAAAATTGATTAATATAAATATTATTAAATTATTTAATAATACTATAGTTTAATTAATTTATAAATTAATACTACCTCCGTCCATGAAATTTATGCTCACATTTTTGCACGTGGTTTAATGCAATATGTCGGAGGGTATTACGGGATATTGTGAGGTCCGTTTTGAATAAAGAGAATATTTATGAAAAGTATATCATATGTACTTTCCATAAATACTTTCTTTTACTAAAAAAGGGCCTCACAATATCCCATAATACCTTCCGACATATTGCATTAAACCACGTGCAAAAATGTGAGCATAAATTTCGTGGACGGAGGGAGTATGATATAAAATTTACACAAAACCATACGTCAAAATGTGTATGTCAATTGATAGAGCCGTCTTTATTCATTATGGTGATAATTTTCTAATTAACACTGAAGAAATAAAGGCGATACTATATATACATAATTGTGATACTTCACACTCATAATCATAATACCTAAAAATATATTTCACGTAAATTTGGAATCACTAAAATTTTTGTCTTTAAGTTTTTATTGTCCAGTATAATATGGCTGGAATGACCTTATATCAGTGGTTTTGAGTTGGTGTAAGTGGTGCAAGCACTAAAGTTAAAGAATCTCTCTTATTTCTAATACTTTTTTCGGTTCACAATATGTACTATCTTTTACATTTGTTTTTTCCCACTTTCTTTTACATTATGAAAAACCCTTTATAAACTATTTAACACTTTTCATTTCTATAATATCTTTAATTTTATACAAAATATTATTATTTAAGAAAAATTAATTCATTTTTTTAATTTATACTTTAAAAATTAGTACAAAATTGCCTCTCAAATATATGCTCATTCCTTAATTTTTTTTTAAAAAAAGTGTCCTATTTCTGAAAGGTGCAAAATGGAGGGAATGAATAAATAAATTTTTGCAGTGGCTAAAAAAATGTAGTATGTTCAGAAAGGAAGTAGTTACATTTCTATGCAATATATAGTTACATACGGTAATTTTTTTTTTAAAGTGAAACGAAACATACTAATTAAATTTACTAATTATAAAACAATTTTTCAAATACCTAATAATTGTAATTAGTATAGATTTATTGCATGTATAATAAATGCCTTATAAACTATATATATTGCATAGCATAAATAATAAAAAACTTCATCTATATTTTTAGAGTTACATGTTTAAATGATTCATTGAAATTTTAAACATTTTCCTTCCATTATGTACAACAGAATGCTTGGATGAATACTTCAAGTTGGGTTGTGCAAAGGAAAACCAAGAGGCATCATCATCAGGCAGTGCCTATATTCAAGCTTGCAAGTCAATCCTCAGCTCCAAATCAAATGAGGAATCCCTGGTAAATCCCCCTATTTTAATCAATTAATTACATCAAAAAATTAACATTGAAAAAGACAATTTAAATATTTTTAAATCTAATGTTCTGTCTTGATAAAGTATTTCAATTTTGCAGGCAAATTTTGCAAAATGGGAACCTTGGCATGGAAAATTTGGACTACAATATCCGTGGTACAAATACTTAGAAATTGGAGAGCATTTAAGAGAACTTGCTACAACAATTCTTTCTTTAAAAGGATGTCTTCAATCTTCGAAGCAGGTGATGATATAATATATATAAACATATATAGAGAGAGAGAGTATAGGGTGAAATATATAGTTTCACTGTAAAATTAATTTGCAGTATTAGTTGTTTAATTAAAAAGTATTCTCTCCATCTAAAAAAATTGGACATGTTATAGTCCATGTTTTAATATGTTGGACCATATGTGAGATTATGTCTTTAAATAAAATAATTATTTATAAATTAAACAATATATTACTTTTAGTTATTTGGTGAGAGTGTTCTTGAGTTTCATAAAGTACTTATGAGTTATGATTAAAAAAGGCATTAGAATTTTATGTAGTTTATCCTTTTTTTAATATAAATTTAATATCTTAATTATTTTCCACGTCAGCCACCACCAATGAAAAGACAGATGGTGAAGGAGCCTTGTGAAAATTTTATGCTATCAATTGTGTGGATATTGAAAGAGCTTGGAGAAGGCATTGGAGAAATGGAGATGTGCCAAACAAAGCCTTCCATAAATCCAAAGTTGCAGTCGGTGAAATTACAATTAAGCCCTCGGTTCTCCTCTTACAAGATGGAAGTTGTTGAGACTGATGAAGATCTTGTCATGTCCAGCTTCAATTTCTTGTTGTTGGAGATCGTGGACAAGGTTGAAGTCTTGGCTAAAAAAGTGGAAGAATTAGGCCAAGTAGCAAATTTCCGACCAAGTAAAATGCAAGTATGATCACTCGAGATTGAACATATTTTGAGAAGCTAATTTTGTATACATGGTAAAATGTAGTATAAAAATTTGTATGAAACGATTTTTCATACATAATTTATGATTTTTTTATACTTTTTTGCCGTAATTATAAAAGATTGATATGGAATAAACGTTCCACATCTCACAGTTGGAATTATAATAGACTCCTCTATTAACATTGATGAATAATGAAGCCTTGAGACCTCTGGACTCTCTCAGAGAAATGCAATAACACACTCGCTCGCGAATACTCAGAAAGAAAAAGTGTTTCCTTCGTCCTCTGGGGCCTCCAGAGGCTAGAGAATAGTATTTTTATATTTGTTATTTTGTACCTTTTAAGATTAAGAGAAATTGAAATGTCCTCTGAGATGTTGTCTCTCAGAATTCACCTCTCCCTTAGTGTTGAAATAGTAAATGTCATTCTCATTTGGATATCGTGTGTGCATGCTTAATCATTAGAATCCTCTAGGAGAAATCAAATTGTATCGGGTAGCCAGTGATCTTGTGCCACATGGCCACCCTAAGTGTACCAACGAAACTTAGTCTTGCTCCTCTAAGACCTTGTCACCTATGTAGTGGTCCAAGGAAATAGTAAGGACGGTTTTATCCCTTTGAGAGGAAGTGTATAAATAGATTTTCTTCATCATATTATACACACATTAGATATTTTCCTCAACATATTTTGTTACTGTTACATTCATGGCGTAAAGAAAATAATCGGAATTAATTTGAGCGTCGGAGGGTCGACGTCAGAATCATTTTGGGCCCGACTTTGTTTCAGATCTATGGAGAGGAGCGAGAGCGAAGAGGAAACTGTGGGGAGAAGATCTTAAAGCGGAGAACAACATTCAAATCATCTTATGGAGAATAGAGTTGCATATATATATCTCTTTCTCTTTTCCAGATTTTTGATATTGTTGATATGATCATCTCATTTAGTGTTTATCAGAGATGGTGTACAAGAAACTTACTTTCAAATTTAATTTTGTGGAATACAGAAAATTAATTAAATTGTTATTTGTTGATCCTTAAATTTGAGATAAAACTTCTAACAAATCAATTTCACCAGGTCATTTGGTGCATTTTCTTTATCTAATTAAATTTAACTCGTTCATAAGAAAAGTTTTAGTATATAATAAAAGACAAAAATTTATATAGAAATTTCTACGGTAAAATATTTTAAAAATAAACTAAAAAATATATTAAAATCTCGCTCATTCACTCTCCTTACCTCACACGCGCGCCCGCCCACGCCCAGGTAATAATACAAATGTTAATTCACCCACCCCCTCCGCTCGGCGTCCTACATGCTCACATATTCAATATCCCCACCTCCAAAACAAATGCTCAGGCCCAGCCAATTAATAGTTGGAACTTTTAGTTTTATTATTATCATAAATTTAAAAATAAATTAAATAATATTATATAATTAATTTAAAACCTTGCTCTTAATTTATGTTAGTATAGTAACATATATTTACTCATATAGTAACATACATTTGTCCATATAGTAACACAAACTGGAGAGCAAATATATGTTACTATTAGAGAAAATGTGTGTTACTATCTTATAAAATGTTGTTATTTTATATATATTCATTTGTTTTTATAGAATAAATAATTTTTCACATAATGCAAGAGCAAAATGTGTATTACTTTAAGAATAAATATTGATTATTTACAAATATTTTATTTATTTTTATAGAAATATAATTTTTTCAATATAATAACATATGTATTACATGAAATAATATACCTAAATTTAAAAGGATGATGAATAAATTAAGAAACACATATTTATTATCATAAAAATATATTTTGCTCATATAGTAACACACATTTGCCCATATAGTAACACAAAAAAGGAGACAAATGTGTGTTACTATTAGAGCAAATGTGTGTTACTATTTTATAAAATATTTTTATTTTACATATATTCATTTATTTTTATAGAATAAATAATTTTTCACATAATGCAAGAGCAAATATGTGTTACTATAAGAACAAATATTAATTATTCATAATATTTATTTATTTTTATGTAAATAATTATTTTTTTCATGTAATTACATATGTATTATATGAAACAATGTACCTACATTTAAATGGATAATAAATAAATTATGAAACACATATTTATTCTCATAAAAATATATTTTGTCCTTATAGTAACACACATTTGCCCGTATTGTAACATAAATTGGAAGAAAAATGTGTGTTACTATAAGAGCAAATATATGTTACTGTAAAATTAAATATGTGTTACTGTAAAATTAAATGTGTGTTACTATATATAAATATTTATGTATAATATAATATTAAATATATACTTTTTAATCAAAATAATAACTAAAAAAAATTAAACTAAACATGGGATGTAAGGAGGGAGTATGCATGAAACGTAGAGATGTTAATCCGGGCTGGGCTAATAGGGCCGGCCCGTTTAACCCTGAAAAATGCAGGGTTAGGGCCATGCTTTCATTGGCCCGTTTAAATCCGGGCTTTTTTGACCCGGCCCTATTAGCCCGCGGGCTAAACGGGCTAGCCCGCCGGTTAACCGAGCCCGCCCGCTAGCCCGCATAATTTTTTAATTTTATATATATCTATTAAATATATAATATACTTATTAGTTATTATTATTATTAATTGAAGTTATCTCCAATTTCTATTTAGGTGTTATATTAATTTTAAGTATTTATACTTGAACTTTTAAATACCAATGAACTTTTAAATATTTAAGTGTTGACGTTTGAACTTTTGTAATTATATTAAACTATTTTAAATAATTTTAATGAAATTATGGACCATGTTTAGGTTTTAGTTTAAATATTAACATTTTATGACAATTATTTTAGATTATGTGTTAAAATTTAGATTTTTTTATTATTTATGACATGACCCGTTTGTGACCCGTTTAGCCCGAGGACCGCTAGGGTTAGGGTTAGGTCTCAAATATTAGAGGACCGTTAAGAATGAACCGGATAAGGCCCTAACCCGTTTAGCCCGAAACCCGTTAGGGCTGGCCCTATAGGGTTAGGGCTAGCCCGTTTAACATCTCTAATGAAACGTGTGTGTGGTGGGGCGGCTTGGGGTGGGGGATGGGGGTGTCTGGTAGAATGTATTGAGGGTCTGGCGGTGTGGAGTGTGAGCGTGTGGGTTTAATTTCATTTAATATCTATTTTTAGCAATTTCTACGGTAGAAATTTCTACCCAAGTGTGCCATAATAAAAAGTATTACTCTCTTCATCTTCCAATCTTATTTTGGATATATGATTTAATAAAAATTAACATTATTCCTCTTCTTAAAGAGTTTGCATATTTTTCTTTAAGTTTGTCCATAAAAATTTGCATACTCACCAAATGAAAATATTTCTTAAAACTTTTCCTTCAAAATTTTCACCTTACATTCCTCACCTTGCTAATTTTATTTACTATATTTTTCTTAAAAAATATGCCATAAAAAGTACAACAATATTTTCTTAGACGAAGTTAGTATTTTATTAAAAAGTAGATAAAGTAAAAAAAAAATAGTAAGAGCATTGTAGAACCCATTTATTACACATAATTTTGCTCAAATGTTTTTTGTGCACGCATTAGGAAAAATAATAAGATGTTCAATAAAGTAAGGTAATTGATGAGAATAAAATAATTAATATGAGAGTAAAGTAAAACTATTAAGTTATGGTTGGAGAATTATAATAATGTAATGTTTTCATAAAATAAATGTGCACAATTTTGATGGACGGCGAAATAAGGTAAGGAAGCACAAATTTTATGGACAAAGTAATATTTGTTTGTGGGAGTTGTATTTTTATTTTCAAAAAAACAAAAATTTAAGATTAATGAACAATAAAAAAATGGAAATAAAATTGTTTAATAGATATAGAATAGTTCATATGTAGATAAAAATTTCACACAAAAGAGTTTTAAAGTTTAATAAAGTTATTTTTTTTAAATATACAAGTTATATACTTGCGAGCTGATATATTTAGCATTAGTCTTGTGTAGCAGGTGCAACGTGCAACTCAATTGCATTTTTAAAAGTTACAACAATCACTATAAAAAACTTGCGTATTAGCGACCGCTACGTAAATGAGAAATGAGAAAATGAGAAATTTATGACCGAAAATGATCGCTAATATCATAATAATTTAGCGACCACTAGCAGTCGGTCGCTAAAGTAATAGTGTGACAATTTAGCGACCGATATTGACAGTCGCTAAATGTCAAATCCAAAAGCGGGTAGGTGGGAAATAATTGCCCGATTCGATATCTATGTTCAGCGACCACCCAGACGGTCGCTAATTAAAAAAATAATCACAAATTTACGAATATACAACAGCTTCTGCTCTTTTCTTCCATTTTTATTTGCAAAAAAAAAAAAAAACACCCCCCCTCCCCGCATTCTTTAAAAATCCTCTCAACTGTGAAGGAGTATTGTTTTAACGTGTTGGTTGCAATCATGCGAGTCTATTATCACATTGTGCTCATTGCTTCAATTTCACCGTACGTTTTTACATTTTTAACGTTCGATTTCTCTTGTTGAATAAAGTTAGTTGCTTGATAAAATAAATAGTAGATAAAGCATATTTGTGTGTTCGATTTGTGATTAATTTAGTCTCATTTGTTATACACTAATTGTTTATGAATATATCTATTTTATTAGAGATTAGTCCCACGTTTGTTAGAATTTGGTTGTGAATTACATATATGTTTGATAAATTTAGTGTCACTGATGTATGATTATAGTGATTTTTTTATTTTAAAAAATTAGATATGCTTGTTTACAATCGAAACGTTGCCGATTTTTTTTATAATTTTAATGTGATTTATTATTAATTTTTTAATAAGATGGAACTCACTGATCCTTGTTGGATGTATCAAATGTCTCGTATGATACAAGGAATGATCAACTCTGAATTTTGCAAGAAAATTGATGAGTTTATTTAGTTTGCCTTTCGTAATCCATATTACATGGATAGGTGTGGCTGGATTAGATGTCCTTGTACAAGAAAAAAGTGTGGTAACAAGAGATTTTTTAGCACTGATGAGGTTAAAACTCATCTTGTGAGGTTTGATTTTTCTCCATATTACTACAATTGGACCGGACATGGCGAACCCCGTGAAATTATAATATCAAAACAGTGGTTGCCTTCTATGATCAGTGGAGTAGTGGTGAAGGTGAGAGATTTGAGATTGATGATTCGAGATGTGATCCGCCTACTTCATGCTTTGGGACACCACAGAATGAGGTAGATGAATTCCAAAGATATCATACGTTGATTGATGGGTCTGGTTTGGGTGGTCACCACACTGCCATGGAGGAGGAACCAAATCCTTGTTCAAAGAAATTTTTTGAGATGCTTAAATCTGTCAATCAGAAGTTGTTTCCTGGTTGTGATACTGAGACTAAGTTGTTATTCAACGGTCAGATGTTGTCCATCAAAACTGAAGGCAAAGTGAGTCATAAAGTCTACAATCAATTTGCAAACTTGTTCGAATGGGCCCTACCTAAAGAGAACACAGAGCCAGAAAATTTCTATCAAAGTAAGAGGCTCTTGAAGGATAGGGGTTTACCGTTTCAAAAAATTGATTGTTGTACAAACAGTTGCATGTTGTTTTGGGGCGACGATGAGAGCATTGATCAGTGCAGGATGTGCAACCACCCTAGGTTCAGCCCTCTGATCGTAGGAAGAAAACAACTTTCAAGTCTATATATTATCTTCGCATCACTCCTCGTCTAGAGAGGTTATATCAGTCAAGTGACACTGCTAATGACATGAGATGGCATGCTGAGGAGTGCTATAGTCAGAATTCCGGAGAAATGCGTCATTTTGCAAACTCTAATGTGTGGAGACATTTTGATAGGGAGTTCCCAGATTTTGCGATTGAGAAGAGAAATGTGAGGCTTGGTATGTGGACAGACAGATTTACTCCATTCGGTATGCACGAGAAGAAGTATTCTTTGTGGCCTGTGTTACTGACTCCGTACTATCTACCCCCTTGGTTGTGCATAAATAGGGGAGGAGAAAATATCAAAAATACCGGTATATCGCACTTATCGTATCGAAAAATATCAAATTTATCGAAATTTTTGGTACGGTTTGGTATCGTATCAAAAATTTCGGTACGATAATGGTATATAAATATAGAAATTTCGGTATACCACGATATACCGAAATGTATTCGGTATATTGAAATATTTTGGTATACCGAAAATATTTCGGTATATCGCGATATACCGAAAATTTTATATTAAAAATATTACGGTATACAAAAATATTTCGGTATATCGAAATATTTCGGTATATCACGGTATACCGAAAAAATCAAAATTTTCGGTATACTAAAAATTTTGGCATACCGTTGTCATACCGAAATTTCGGCATATAATTTCCGGTATGAAAATGGTATGACTTTTTTCGGTATCAAAATTCGGTATACCGAAATTTTCGGTATGACAACGGTATGATATTTTTCGATATCGAAAATTTTGATACGGTAACGGTATGGCAAAAAAAAATTCGGTATGTCGTACGGTCCACCCCTATGCATAAAGCCTCAACACATATTTCTGACTGTCTAGGTGTCTGATCCTCACAACCCTAAGCATAATCTGGATGTCTACCTTCAGCCAGTGATTAAAGAGTTGTTATATTTGCGGCATACGGGAGTAGAGACATACGACGTGTATATAAAAGAGAAGTTCACGTTACAGTCTGTTGTTTTATGGACTATCACCGACTTTCTAGCATATTCTATGTTGTCTGGGTGGTCGACATCTGGAAAATAAGCATGCTCGTACTACATGGATGAGTCCAATGCATTTTATCTTTCACATAGTAGAAAGATATCATGGTTCGACAACCATCGAAAGTTTCTATGTAATGATCATGCCTTCAGGAGGGACAAAGTGAATTTTCTAAAGGATCAAAATGTTGTAGCGTCATCCAAGGCCACGAGTTCGAATAGGTATATATACATTATTTATATTTTAATCACTACTTAATTATGATATATCTATTTAGTTTAATCATACACACTTTATTTTAGGTGATTCGTTATTGTACGAGATTACAATAACTGTCTTGTGGAAAACGACTGTAGAGCATGCAATGGATCACAATAAACAGATCTCGGGAGGTTGAAAGAAAATGAGCATCTTTTGGGACTTGTCTTATTGTAGTAAATTATTGATTAGACACAACTTGGATGTGATGCATATAGAGAATAATGTTTTTGATAATTTGTTCCACACGATCCTGAATAAAGAAGGCAAGACCAAAGACACTGCAAGATCCAGACAAGAGTTAAGTCAGTTCTATTCTCGTCCTAGCCTATCCAATGGTCTACTATCAGGTGAGTTTCCACAAGCTAGCTACACAATCACCAACGCAGATACGAAAAAATTATTTCAATGGGTGAAGGAACTACACTTTTCGGACAATTACTTGTCGAACATGGGTCGGTCATTTGAGCCAGAAACAGGGAAGGTCGCTGCGATGAAGTGTCGTGACTGTCATATTTTTATGCAGCGGTTGCTACCGATTGTCTTTCGATACACACTTCTGAAGGATATATGGAGTGTCATCACGAAATTAAGTCTATTTTTCATAGACTTAACTTCCTCAATGATTATAGTGGATGACACGTAGCGTTTGGATAGAGACATCCCTGTTATATTGTTCAAGTTAGAACGGATTTTTCCACCCAGCTTCTTTGACTCGATGGAGCACTTACCTGTTCATTTACCGTATGAAGCTTTACATGGTGGTCCAGTGCAGTATAGGTGGATGTACCCTTTCGAGAGTTAAGTGTAAAATTATTTATTAATTTCTAATATTTATTTAGTTTTTTGTTAATTAAATATTGAATTAATAATTTTATATTTAGGTATCTCCACAACTTGAAACATATTATTAATAATACAGCACACAGGGACGGAACTATGTTCAGTTTGGGGTGGCCTTGCCCCCCCCCCCCCCATTTTATTTATTTATTACTATATATATAGTATATATATATATATATATATATATATTATATGTAATTTGCATATATTTGTTTTGTTTGGGCTTAGTATATACGTAAGCTTTTAATTTATATTATATATGGGCTTTATCTATAATGGGCTATTATATATTTGTAGTGGGCTTTAGGTTTTGTTATAGATTATATCTCTGGAAATTTTTCATTAGTTTAGTTAATACATATGATACTACATACAGAACATATACCAACAGGTTTTTCGCAATTCATATATTCCAAGGAGCAGGTTTTTGCAATTCAAATATTCAACTCTCTTCACGCAACAGGTAAGAAATTCATTGAATTGTAATTCTATTTTTTATTAAATTACTAATTATTTATTAATTATCATCTAACTTTTTTCAATTCATATAATTATATTTTTTTAGGGTTTGATTGTTTAATGGATTTGAGCATAACTCCGTCAAAGTTCTCTACTATCGTGGACTCGCAGTTCAACGTACGTTTCTCTTTCTTTCTTTTTATCATGTTGTGTAAATATTTTATTAATTGACCATGCAATTATGTAAACTATTTAACTTGTAATATTATGATATATATATATATATTAAATTATTTGTTGTGCTATGTTTTTTGTAGATGAAAAAATAAAAAATAATTAATTCATTTTTTCAAAAAAAAGAGTGTCAAGAACTCGACACCTCAATCAAATCTACTAATTGAAAATGACTCTCCAAATTCTGAAATTCGGCCTACAACATTACCCTGAGTCGCAATTAGTGAGAATTTTGATACTCAATCACCAGTACGTGATCCAGGACTACGGCCACAAATATGGGAGTATCCTATTGAACAACGTGATGAAGTGAGGAGAGCTTATATTAAAGCTGGACCATTTCAATGTATACTGGCCAAATACCCAAAATCTGGAGAAAAACATAGTCGTAGTTTCCAAGCATCATGGTTTAAGTTATTTCCTTCATTGTTGGAATACTCTTCTCATGTTGATGCTGCATTCTGTCTACCATGCTTTTTGTTTCATACTAAATACGGACCTTCTGGATCAGATGCATTTACTGTTAATGGATTTAGAACATGGAAGAAGGTACGAGACGGGAAAAATTGCTCATTTTTAGCACATATTGGAAAAGATCTTACTTCACCTCATCGAAATGCTGAGAAAGCATGTGCATATCTCATGAACCAGCAATCACATATTATACGAAGTTTTGAAAAGTTCACATCTCAAGAGGTTGCAGAGAATAGACTTCGTTTGAGAGCTTCAATTGAGGCAACTAGATGGCTTGCATTTCAAGGATGTTCTTTTAGAGGTCACGATGAGTCCATTACCTCAACTAACAGAGGTAATTTTTTAGAGTCGTTGAGTTTTATAAGTTCTTTCAATGATAAAGTAGCTGAAGTTTTGGATAAAGCTCCACGAAATGCATTATATACATCTCCGAAAACGCAAAAACAAAATTTGCATGTTTTAGCAACAAAAGTCAAGAATGCCATTCGAGAAGAAATTGGTGATTCAAAATTTTGTATCCCTGTTGATGAAGCACGAGATGAATCTAAAAAGGAGCAAATGTCAATTGTCTTGAGATTTGTTGATAAAAGTGGTTATGTGCAAGAACGTTTCTTTGGGCTTGTCCATGTGAAAGACACTACTGCATCAACATTGAAATAATGTATTTTTTCTATTCTATCTCATCATTCTCTTGATGTTCAAAATATTCGGGGACAAGGTTATGATGGTGCAAGTAATATGCGTGGTGAGTGGAATGGATTGCAAGCTTTAGTTAAGAGTGAATGTCCTTATGCTTACTATGTTCATTGTTATGCACATCGCTTGCAATTGGCATTAGTTGCTGCATCAAAAGAAGTTATTCATGTTCATCAATTTTTCACCAAGTTGAACATCATTATTAACATTGTTAGTGCCTCGTGTAAGCGTAATGATCAATTAAAAGCTGCTCATGCATCAAATATTGCTCATTTACTTGATATTGATGAGCTTGAAAGTGGGAAAGGGCTTAATCAAATTGGTTCTTTGCAAAGAGCTGGTGATACTCGTTGGAGTTCTCATTTGAAATCTATAAGCAGTCTTATGAAGATGTATAGTGCAACATGCGAAATTTTACTAGATATTATTGAGAATAGAGCCACTTCTGCTCAACGAGGAGATGCAGATGCAACATATGAGGACTTAATCTCTTATGAATTTGTCTTCAATTTGCATCTCATGAGAAAGATTTTAGAGATTTCAAATATGCTTTGTCAAGCTTTGCAACTCCAGTCTCAAGACATCTTAAATGCAATGCATCTTCTACTAAGCTTCTCCTTCAGAATTTAAGAGATGGTGGATGGGATGAGTTGGTTGCACATGTGAAAGAATTTTGTCAAAGGGTGAATCTTTTTGTGCCTGATTTTGAAGCTCAATATGTTGCAAGAAGAGGAAGGGCTCGCATCAACCAGATGGAATTACAATTGGACATCATTACAAAATTGATATATTTTATGTAGTGATAGATGTTAGGGTTATACTAGAAAGTATGCTTTTACTTTGTATAACTAAACTGAATCTTTGAGCTTTATCTGAAATAAATCTTTTATCACTGTGCTTTAGATAAATATGAATGTTATTTATTTATTGCAATCCGTTCATATAATAGTACAAGTTACACTATAGATAAATGTGGTGATCCCCGGATAACTCACAGCAAGATCGCATTATCAGTTTCTTGTAACAAGTACTAAATTCACAACCTAGATGAGATTTAAACACCCCATTGGTAAACGGTTGATGTGTAGATCCCAGATTGGCTTATCTTGACCAAGGGATTGCACTAGTGCATGATGATACATTGAAGAGGACCTACAGAGAGGTAATTCTTCCGTACTGATTTATCGGATGAAGAATTAGACCTCAGTGGTCGTTTATTTCTAAATCTCTGTCCCTTAAATAGGATTGTGTGTGATCCGTGCGTGACACTTTATTTTGTTATGGGTAGAGAGTCAATAAGACTCAATACTTTGCATCTTGGGTGACGCCATTGAGAACATGGCAGTTGCTAAAATTTAATACAAATGAATGTGTGCTTGGAAAGTCTTGCATGATTAGTCCCCTTGGTGGCCTCTAAACGTTCGTCATACTAAATCTTGCAAGTGGAATTTGTTTCCGGTATGATGATAAAGAAGAGTTGTCCTTACTCTAAGGTTAAGATGTTAAATTAATTAAAGCGTTCAGTGGCTTGATTAATTAACGGACAAGAGAATCTTAAACACGGGAAATAATGACCGGGAGCCATATGATTGTAATATGGGTTAAGATGGATAGTGCAACATTAATCCTATAGTGGAGTGAGATTAATGTTAATGGGTTGAATGACATTGGGCTCAATGTTAGAATTCAAGGCCCATTAGGAGGTCCAATCTTAATTCTCCTAAAGGCCCCTCAAGTAGCCCAATTAAATGTCCAACACTGAATAAGGTGATTAAAATAAAAGAAATATTTTTGGGCCGAAATTATTTGATAAATTTTGAAAATAATGTGTATATTAAATTAATGAGAGATTTTATGAAAAATAGATATGTATCTTGAATACAAGAATATCTAATAAAATCAAGATCTCATGGAATTAAATACACATAGTTTTTTTTTCCGAAAATTATGAACCAAATTAGTTTGTATTTTTTGAAAATTAATGCATAAATATTAATGAGAGATTTTATGAAAAATAGATATTTATCTTGGATACAAGAATATCTAATAAAATCAAGATCTCATTGAATTATTATATGTAGGATATTTTCGAAAATTTCATGAAGAAAAGAATATCAAGAATTGAATATTTAGTATTCAAGATTATCAAGATTAGAATATTTGATATTCGGAAGATGAAGGGTAGTTTATTTATTTATTTTATTATTGAACAATTAATTTATATTTATGTTGAATATTTAATATTTTTATTTTCTATAAATTTTTTGGGATCTTTTAGACTTTATGCTCTACATTATTTTTTTATTGATATAAATTTGATGAATTTGAAAAAAAAATGGTACTTAATTTGGAGTTATATACAATTAATTATAAAAATAAACTAATTAAAAAAAATTAGTAATGTCAAATAATAAATTTAGAACATTATAAATATTTATTGAAAATATTATAAATAAACAAATTAGAAGCAAAAAAGAAAATAATTTGATGCATTTAAAGAAAACGCGACTCAATTTGGAGTTACATCCAATTAATTGCAGAAAAAAATTAATAAATTAACAAAATTTAGCAATGTCAAATAATAACATTAAAAATATTTATTGAAATATATATATATATACACATAAACAAATTAAAAAAAAACATATTAATTTGATGAATTTGAAAAAAAAAAAAGTGACTCAATTTGTAGTTACATACAATAATTGCAAAAAATTGAATAAATTAACAAAATTTAGCAATGTCAAATAATAATATTAAAATATTTATTGAAATATATATATACACACACATAACAAATTAGAAGCAATAAGTAATTAATTAGATACATTAAAAAAAACGTGACTAATTTGTAGTTATATACAATTAATTGAATAAAATGAACAATAACGACAAGTGCCTGAGTGGAACACGCTACCTTTGAGACGCCCAGAGATCGTGTGTTCGACTCCCCCGGGCACGAAAATGGAGTATTTATTCTGAGCCTTATATAAAGGTGTGATACTATCGTTACGATGCTGAGTCCTTATGGTTTGAATCCCAGGCCCTTCCCTAATTATAGCTTGGCCCCAATTTTTTTTTTACGTAAATTACTAGCGACCGCTAAAGAAGATCGCAAACATTATCTGAAAATTTAATAAAAATATTAACTTTTTTATTAAAATTTCTACGACTGCCAGAAACGGTCGTTAAATAAATATTAACGATCGGGAAAGGCAATCGCAATATTTATAAATACTAACGACCGTCGACGGCGGTTGCTAAAGTTTCTTTACCACGATTTTTGCGACCCGCTTGGTCGCTAAACCTATTTAGCGACAGTTAAGCGGTCGCTAGAACCCGTTTTTTTGTAGTGATTAATTATTGATTCTAAATATTTTCTGTCCTCTTCAGTAAAATACGACAAACCAAGTCAGGCAAAGGCAAAGAAACAAACTGGTGGAGTCTCCAATAAATTGATGCAGACATTTATACAAACACCTTCCCTGCAGCATCACAAGAACAAAAATGGGTTTTACTCCTCCTCTTCCAAAACGAATCCGTCAAAATCTAGCGATTTTATCATCGATCATACTTCTCTCTCTCTCCCATATCTCAAACTGTAAACCGAACACTGGCGTACAAAGCGTTCTATGTAACGGCGGCACATACTCAGAAGGCGACCCCTTCACCATCAGCTTAGGCTATGTACTTTCTGAATTGGAGAGCGTCACTCCCACTCGCCATGGCTATGATTTCCGCAATGTTTCTCCCTACCCAAATGCCTTCGCCTATGGCCACGCCGCCTGCAACCAGACTCTGTCGACCTCCGACTGCGCCGCCTGCCTCGCCGCCGCCAAAACCGTCGTGCTTGGGAGCTGCGACGGCAGGATCGGGGGACGCTCGGTGCTGTATGATTGTACTGTTAGATATGAACAATACCCCTTTGATGAGTAGTTTCTGAAGTACGAGATCTGTTAGTTTTTGGCCTTTTCTTTTTTAAAATGAAATGCTTGTGTTTTTACGGATTTACTGGCTTTGTTTGTATCATATCCATTTTAGTAACTTGTTTAACAATTTTTTAATAACATGATGTCGGCTCAGAATAGTAATTCACCATTTATTGATGGGAGATTCATTTCATGCTATCCACCATGTATAAGTGTTAGTAACAAAAGATAAAAAAATTTATGAACACGAGTTCATAAAAATTCTAAATTTTTTGAGTTTGAATAGCTTTAGTCTTATAATAACACTCATTAACATAAGCACTGAATACAATCATTTCCGATATAGAAGAATCTTTTAAGGGTCGTAGGATAAAAGTATCAAAATGAAAACAGAGTTTATATAAACAAAAGTAGAGAAAACTACTGCTGCATTAACCAAGAAAATGAGTATGTTGAAACTTGTGTATTTTGTGGGCAATCGAATTGGGATCCAATCTATACAACTAAATTAGACCCGGACGAGATTCTCTATTCTAAAACTATATATTTTTCATCTCCAATCCGAATCCTGTATTCTAAAATCACATGTGTCTCGCTGACTTAGATTTTCTACAAATGGGTAGGATCTGACCCCGCAGCATGCATTCACCAAGACTCGGCCCTCAACTTCTAGAAGGAGTTTCCAGTGCCCTTGTTCTAAAGTATTCGAGCTTTTGAGAAAAAGTGATTCTGAAAGCCGTTAATAGAGCCTGCAAACACACAGCTTTGTCAAGTGCGTCCCTGAGAAATCTCTCGTTTGATAAACATGGCGTAGAGGAGTTCATTCCACGAATCAGGAACACCGGGAAGGCACCAATGACTACAATCTTGGCGATGAAGAGGAGCCGGTCCAGCTGTCGCCCCTAAATAATACAAGGAAGAGTGGCCATCTTTTCTCCGAGAAGTCAAAACAGTCGCATTCAATAATTCTACAGTTCCCCTTCTCAGATGTTCTGATAACCCATCAGCCACAGTTTTGTATTCAATATATTTCTCAGAAGGCACAGCCAATGTGTTCAAATCAGGTATTGTTTCAAGGTGACAGCTACCGCCTGTCTTCCAATCGCCACCTCTGTAGAACACACATTTATTGCATAACTCTAAGGTACTAATGGACATTTTAAGTGGAGAATGAGAAAAATGGGATACCTGAAATGTACGGGAGCATAGCCACGGAAGATTAAACGAGTCCTCGACAAGTTTACCTCATGACTTATCCACTCCGTTAAGGTCTTTATGGACCTCCGAAAGGCATGCTCGACACTCATCCCCTTTTTAATCTCTTCCCCCTCTTGGAAGTAACATCCCCTGATGCATGACCAAGATTTTTGGAGATTTCAAAACTGATTTCTGTATGTTTGATATTAAAATCGCACAAAATATTTGCTGTCAATAAAGACAGATACTGCTATGCACTAGTTATTCCCTGCAACTCAAATGCATTTTCAAATAGTATTTGTCGTTTTACTAAATGGTATTAATTGTTTTCTACTCATCAAAAGGAGGCATGCTATCGATTATGCAAGGAATGATCTAAAGAGGTTATCGTTTCTTCTCATGATTCAGTTTTTGTATATGATGAGCATTAATTTGTTCTTTGAGAGACCATAACAAAATCAAAACACCAAACAATTCAAATGGCAACCAGAAGAAATAGAAGTCTACCCTTACCCTCTGATTGTTTTCTCGTAATTCCACCAGTGTCCCGTATTGAAAATCAGCAAGTCGGCATTCTTCCACTGAGCAGAGCTCCAATCCATTTGATCCAACTTTAATGTCATTTTCACATATTTGGGAGCATGCGCAGGTGCTCGGCTCTGCAGCACTAGAAATGGAGCTCTGTAGTACTCGATGGTGCAGTTAAAATCACTAAACTTAAAAATTAAAGAGCCTGAGTGCTTTGTGATCGGGTTCCCATTCACTTCATATATTGAACTTTTATTAGGAATGACAGAAGATAGCATGCAAAGAAGGGACTCCCATTGGTTTCTTCCAATAGAATCGCCTACGAACACTAGTCGTCTATCTCGCAGTTTTTCCAGCATGATTCTTGCATCAAATCTGATCCATAGAACAACAAATCATCTATAAAAGAGCCGCTTTTACAACATAAATTTGGGGAAAAAAACCCCCAAAGCAGAACCAAGGTAACTAGATGATCCAACATCTCTCAATTCATATACAAAAGCAAAATCAAGAATTAAGGGTGTTTTAGCAAAATCGGTCAACAGATTTTAGAATCACTTATTTTCAAAAGATCAACAACTTTTAGAATCATTTAATTTCAAAAGAGAGTAGGTTTGAGTGATTTTACAAAATTCTAAAATTGAGTGATCTTCAGATATGACATATGTCAAAGTAGAGCTCAACCACACATATTTTGTATTATTTTGTTTATATTAGTTTTAACTATTCTCTTTTAACCTAACAAAAAAACCAAATTTGGAAAATAAATTCATCATTTTATACAGGGGAAGTTTGGTTAAGCGTAAATAAGGATTCTATTTATACATTTTCACTGCAAGATGCCATAGCTATAATCACGGGATAAACACCACCGCAACTCCAACTAACTAAAGAACAAAATTGAGTGACCTTCAGATATGTCAAAGTAATAGAACTCAACCACACAAATATTATATTATTATTCTCTTCATCTTAGTTTTAACTACTCTGTTACTTATAACCTTACAAAAACCAAATTTGGAAAATAAATTCATCATTTTATACAGTGGGAGTTTGGTTAAACGTCCATATCTTATTGGGAATCTATAAATTCCCAATAAAACAAAATTCCTGCCCAAAAACACTGTTTATATGAAGAAATATGCCCCCACCCCCACCCCAACCAATCAAACATCAGACACAGTCAAGAAAAATCAATTTCCTCATTTTCTGAAGCATTATAACATCAAGAAACGCATTTCATGGACTTTACAATTCTCACATCAATGTTGGGATTTCATTCCATATTTAACCAAGAAACCTTAAAACTCAAGAATCAAATTGAGCCAATAAACCTTTTCTTAAACACCCTCAATTTCTTTTGTCGATATAACCCATAACAATAGTTAATATTAACAAGCAATCGCAATAAACAATGAACCAAAATCGATAGAGAGAGAGAGAAACCTGGGCAAGATGCAATCCTTAGGCTGCCAACGCCACTTGGTGTAGAATACATCAGGCCTGCCATTTTCAGTGCAACGAAAGCCCTCATCTAAGAACAAGCAATCTTGCGATTGATAAAGTGGATAGCTCTCATCCCACACCCAGTTCCCTTGAAATATATCGCAATCTCCATCATCGACTTCAAGAAATCTCGCCTTCACATATTCCAGTGAAGAGTCATTGGACTTGAACCAGGTGCTCAACAACGACTGCCCATGGAAATCTTTCACAACCACTCTGTAATCCAAGAGAAATAGACAGCCGATTAAGCAGAGACTGAAGAAGAAGCACCCCACAACGCCAGGAGTGGGCTCTTGGAGCTTCGACAACTTGAACTTCTTGAAGAAATCCAAGTGGGTCATTCTTTTTAATACTCTTTCTCTCTCATCCTTTGCTCAAAACCAAGATTTCTGACCTCACAGGAACAGAAACACTCCAGATTTCTAACGCGAGAGTAGTGCTTTGTTGAGAGGAAGAAAACAACAAGAAAAAGATGATGAGGAGAGAGAAAGGAACAAATGATTGTGGACCAAGTGCGGCAGTGTGGAACGGGTCGATAGTAAATTAATTAAGTGGCAAATGCTCATATTCACACTTTACATCAAACAGTAGAGAGAGAGAGAGGGAAAAAGTGATAAGAATAGAAGAGAGAATGGTGGAAGATGAGGGAGGTGGTGGGGCCTGTCGCCAAGACAAACATTCATGGCAATGGGGTTTTGCGCATTCCCCTCGCCACACGGCCCCCCCTAATTTTCTTTCTTTTTTTTCTTAATTTTTTTTCTATTCTGAAACTAAATTTGAGTATTTTATAACGGCTTTGAATTTTGGATGAACATTTTTTATTTTGAGAGTTTTTCAACTGTTTCTTGTTAGATGAAATTGTGGCGCACACCGTTTCATATAATTTTTGCTCAGATTTCTTTTTTCATGATTGTATAAAAGTGATAAATTTATAATAAAATGTAATAATATTTTTTAAAAAAGTGATAAATTATTTTTAATATTAAAATATTAAATTTTAAATAAATATGTGATATAGTTTAATTTAAATTTTGATCAAATAGTATTAATTTCATGGACGGTCTCTCATATACATTTTACTTTTTGTAAAATTATTGTTAAGCTATTATTAGGTTATTTTAATTTATCTACTGTTGAAATCTTTATAGAGAATTGATCCTTTAAATATTAGATGTACTATATAATTTAAATATAATATTTAAAAACTATCAATTTTAAAAAAAAAAAAAATTGTTATTGTTCAACACAAATATCTATTATTCAGTTAAAATAACTTACACCATTTAAAATCACAGAGTGAATTGATAAATAAAAATTTGAATATCAACATTTGAACTATCAATATAATTAGAATAAAAAAAATGAATATGAGCGATGGTGTGATATTTTTACAAATTTTGTAATACTGCAAAAATTATAAATGTATCACGCCTAGGGAAGACTTCCGATTTTACTTTTAAATACTTTATAAATATATATATATATATCACGCCTCAGCAATAGTATAAATTTACAGTATTAAATTGGTTGAAAAGACGCATTAAATTAATTGTAGCAAGTAAATATTTACATCCAGAAAGTGCAGTAGGGTAGGTGAAAAAACATCAATAAAATCAAATCAAAATTCCTCTTTTATGAAATCTGAATGAATTCCATCATGTATAGTACACTATTACCTGTTGTCATCTGTCATAAATTCATATAAAAATATTAATATGCACATGATACAAATTGATTTGAGTATGTGATTATTTTAAAACAGTGATTGCCGATAGATTCTCCCACTTAGAATTTAACAAATTATTATATGGAATATTTTACTTGTGAGATAATTTATGTTCAAGAATTTTACAGATTTTGAATTAGATTTGGATAATTTTTCTTGAAATTTGAGGAGAAAATTTTTGACAAAAACATATATACAAATTCCTATCGTAGAAATATTCATTTTTTTAAAATTCGCGGGTTAAAATCGGGTCGGGTTGGATTTGAGTATTTTTTTTTCAAAATTCGTTCAACTTGTAACTTCAGTTTCGCTCTCATGTATGTTACAATTTGGGCAAATGCATATTACTTTATGGCAAAATGTGTGTAACAATCAGATTAAATGTTGTTTTTTACATATATTCATTTATTTTTGTAGAAGTAAATATTTTTCATACAATGTAACACATGTATATATTATATTGTATATGTAACACATATTTGTTCTTAATAAAAATATATTTTTCCTATAGTACACATATATGCTCATATAATAACACAAATTGAGGAGCAAATATGTCTTACAATAATAGTAAGGAATTTTTACACTTTGGTCATGTAAATATCTTATTATTCAAGTTTAGTCTACCACTTTTTAAAAATACCAAAGTAGTCAAAAAGTAATACACATTGGTCTGTGGGTCCTACACCTTTTGCTTCCCCCACTTATACCGGTTAACCACCCACCAACCCACCCACACCCAACACCCCGTTGCTCATTTCTGTGGAAATCCACAATGGAATTCATGGCAAAATCCGGCGGACAAACGGTATTTCCAGGTAATCTCATTACCCTGAATTTGAATTTTCAAATTGTAGTTTGTATCAGATTTCTCATCCGATTCTTGCTGCTAATTTCAAATGGGAACATCTCTCCTCTCAACATACGTCTGCGTTTATCCGAAATGGATGTGTGTACGATTCTTGCTGCCAAATACAAAGGCAAATGCAAATTCATCTCAGTCCGATCATCCGATACCTTCCATAGTATCAAGAATCAAGTTATTGGTAAGTGGGCTGAACTCTATAAGTCTTCATTTTCGTTTTCATGTTCAGTCGGCGATTTTAACAACATTGCATTGGAGAGTGATGATGATCTAACAAATATTCGTACTATTTCCTCTAATTTATTACTGAAATTAGTTATTGTTGATGTGTGTGAATTCGCCCCCACCCCCACCAATGATCTGTTTGTTACAATCCCATCCCGTAGTTCAAATGATAACGAAGCTTCTGTTTCTTGTGCGCTATTTTCTTTCCCCAATTATGATGTATGCCCGTTGGTTGATAAGAATTCATATCTATCTGATAATTGGGGTGATCTTTTTAAAAATGGTATTGGGCCAGTGTTTCAGGGTGGTAGTGTTGATTTTAAGGTTTGTCTTAGAAAGTATGCAACCAAAATGGGTTTTAGGTTCAAGTTTTTTAGGAATAATTCTGAATACATACATGTTACTTGTCGGGAGTCTCTCACTTTTGGGTGTGAATGGTTTATTCGAGATAAATTAGTTCATGGTTGTGGAGCATTTATTATATATAAGGCAAATTTCACCCATAGATGTGTAGGAATGTTGTATTCTGATAAGACAAAAAGGCTCTGCCCTAAAATTATAGGAAAACTTCTTATTGGTGATGTGAAAAGTAATCCCTATATGGGGGGAAAAGATGTGGCAGCTGTTTTTCGAAATTCATATGGATATGAGATCCCATACCATAGAGCGCATAGGGCTGTTGAATCAGCTAAGGAACAGATATTTGGTAGCTATGATGATTCATATGAAAAATTACGCTGGTATACGGCAGCTCTGCAACGTACTAATCCGGGTAGTATTGTTGAACTTCAAGAAAACAGCACTTCTCATCGTTTTGAACGTTTGTTCATTGCCCTGCATGCATGTGTTGAGGGTTTCAAGTTCTGCAGGCCATTGTTATTCATTGATGGCAGCTTCCTTAGGGGTCGAGCAAAGGGCACACTACTTGTTGCAACTGCAAAAGATGGGAATGACGGTAACATTCTGAAACAAAAAAATTCTGTATAAATTTTTTCTTATGAGTCTGACTTTTTTCATGTGATTTTTGTGTTCTATGTTTGTTTCATGTGGCTTTTGCCCTTGTATCTGCAGAAAACACATCCAACTGGGAGTGGTTTATAAGGAAAATTAAGGAAAATATCAGGGATGAGAGGGAAATTATATACATATCTGATAGGAATACCGGAATCCTTTCAGCACTAAATGTTGTCTTCAAGGAACCCAAGCATTTCTACTGTTTTTGGCACCTGTTAAACAATCTTAAGGGAAGTTTTTCATCTAGTTGGACAAACTCTCAACGAGAGGATCTAGGTGAACTTTTCAGGTTAGTTGCATATGCACCTGATGAGCGACTTTTCAACCAGAAGATGGAATTGTTTAAACATATAGGAGGTAAGATTGCGGAAGAATGGGTAGCCCAACTCCCATATGAAAAGTGGGCAGTTGCATATTCACCTCACATAAAAAGGTATGGCTAGATGACCTCAAATGCTGCAGAGTCGTGTAATGCTTGGATTGTTGAAGCAAGATCATTGCCCGTCACCAAGATGCTAGATTGGATTCGTCAGAATATTGCGGCTTGGTTTGTTAAAAGAAGAAAAGATGCAAATGAGTGGACTGCTGCACTTGTCCCAAGGAAACAAACTGATTGGGACCACATGTTTGACATTGGGAAAGTGTGGGTTGTGGCATTGTCACCAAGCGGGGTTTTTGAGGTACAGAGCGATGTTTCTTGTACGGTCGATTTGAGGAGCCACAAATGTTCATGTGGGCAGTGGTATGTAACGGGGTTCCCCTGCGTTCATGCTGTGACAGTGATAACAAGAAACTGCCCTTCCATTTTCACATACTTGGATAAGTACTTTTACTCGACATTGTACAGTATGTGTTACAAGGAAGATGTAAACCCCATTCCAGATACTGTTAGTTTTGAATGTGAACCTCCAGCTGATCAACCTAAGTTGCTCCCCCCAACCCTTAAGCGGAAACCTGGTCATCCCAAGAAACTACGAAACCCCTCTTATGGAGAGTATCCCAAAAAGAAACCGAAACTCTGTGGTTTATGTGGCAAGAGGGGAATACATGATCCAAGATGCATCAAAGCACAAACGTCAAATCCTGGCATCTACAATTGAAGAGGTTCACTGCTTGCAATCCATTTATGTATTATTGTTTTCAAACTTTTGTTATATTCCATATAAATTGAATCAACATATATAGGTCCCTGCGATAAATTCAATTTTTTTGTTTTGCAGTGGTTGGTAAGCTTTATTTTATGCGGATATACTACAAAACCTCGAACAAAAGGTATGAATCATATCACTGTGCACAACCAAGTTTTGTAGTTGGGTTTTTTGGGGGTGACTTTATCTGATTTCCATGTTGTCCATTTTTATAAAATGTATTTTCAGCTCTTTGTACTGTTTGGTAAACACTGCTGATGCTGTTTTTTAGTTGAAATTCTGGACTTTTATTTGTCAGCACATTTAGTCAGATTTGCTGTCAATATTGATTTAGATATATACTTTCAATCACTGAATACGTAAGGAGCCTAGAATGCCACATTGTTTTTACATTACAAAGTTTATGTAAGGTGGGCTGTTACAATAGCTTACAGACAATGAAACTAATATAGCTAAGGATTGCCTCAGTTGTCCCTAATGCTGATACAACAATGAAACTAAAATAGCTATTACAATAAATGTAACTATATTTCCAACCAACATTGTTGGCAAAGTTATCTGATGTGTGCACTTGTTATTCCTTGTTGGGGCTCTTGTATTGCATTCTTGCTCTTCATTGATAGGACTTGAGATGTCTCCATGTGTAAATTGGGCAGGATCACCTTCTGTTGGACTGCACTAGTGCGAGAAACCATGTTGGCGGCAAAAGTAGAACAACCGTCCTGGATTTTTTGGTGATTCCGAAACTAGAATGGATGCCGGAGTGTTGCAGGCACGGTAAAATGACCTAATGTACCTCAGATATGCAGCAGTGTTTGAATGGGAGCTTGATTGTGCCATCCCCTAGCTATGAACAAATGTGCAGAACTAGAGTATGAGCAATGGGAAGATTTTCTTTGTTTAATGCAACACCCCTTAACATTCTGCTCTTTATATAGGATTGGTCTTTTTTTTTCTTCTATTTTCAACATTCCCCTGGAGTTTGTAAAAACGGTAATCTATTGTTCTTTATCTATAAAGCTGCAAATTGTCCTATTTTTCATCTCTTTTTCAATGGTTATGTACTCAGGTTGAGTTTTTCCAACGGCTATTATTTTCTTATCTATAAAGTAGGAAATTGTGAGCTGGGCCATTCTTTCTTGCAATATTATGTATCCTTTTTTTTTTTTATTAATTCTGAGCACAGGCCCAAATATGGGAGCATTAGATAAAATATGGTTTTTTTTTTGTGTGCAAAGCCCAAGATCTGCAATATCAGAATGTGCAAGTACCACCATGTGCAAGCCGAGGGTCTGCAAGGCCCATATGTGCAAGCCCAATTTTTTTTTTTGTGCAAGGCCCCAGAGTGTGCAAGTACCAGAATGTGCAAGGGGCCATCTTGTGCAACTTTTTTTTTCTGCCCATACGTGCAAGCCCAAACCAGAATGTGCAATTTTGATGCTTTTCAGCCTCCTTCTCTATCTGCAGTTTTGTATTTTGGTGGCATTCTGACTGCGGGCTATACTGTTGCTTCTCATCTCCACTGGGATCCAAATCTGTACAATACGCTTCAAACTTGTTGCAGATATCATCATCTAACTCTGATTATCGGAAGAGCTCTATCAGACGCATACGTTCATCCTCCATGGGAGTGGACTTTAACACTTTCCTGTTTACCTGCAATAGGAATCCACACGAAGTTATTGATTTATAATCTACAAATATTATATTAGACAAGATTTGGGTTAATGAACCTACACAATCCAGCTCTCCAAGCCTAATCGACGAGAATGCAGAAAGGAATTTACCAATGTCCCACTTCATAAAACGAGGAAAGCAGTCTCCTCTTGGTTTCAGAATATTTGCATGTTCACAAAGCCAATGCTGCATTTACAAATAACATAAAATGGTGAATTAACATAAGACAAAACTTATTAATAAATATATAAACCCATGCAAGCACTTACAGTAAGTAATAGAGCACAACCTCCAGACTTCATCGTCAGACTTGATAGCAGCTGCGATCGAAGCATATCAACCACGAATCCAGCCCAATCATAGCTGCAAAGTTGGAAAAAATCTTCCAAGTATACTGTGATGGAGCACGAGATTGCTCCATTTTGATTTGGCAAAAAAATTACAGCCATAAAGTAGAGCTGGACCAACCGAGCGGTGTCTAGAACACTATGCTTGTCATTTCTCTGTACTGTCTTTTTAATTATGTCCAGTATATGGGGTTTATACAACAAAAACTGCACATTCCTATTTGTAATCATGTCACTAAAGCAGCGTTTAACCCAATCTGGATTCCTATGACTCTCACTTCTCAAAGTGATGTTTCTAGTTCCACAACTAATCCCAAATATAAGCTTCGCATCCATTGGAGTTATAGACAAGTAATTTCCACCTATGACAAAATCAACAATTTCCTTGTCAAAGCACCTAACAATTTTCCTAATGTCATCCTCGTACTTAAAACAACTGTTCATCAGTTCCTCATGCTTCCTAACATACACAGCTTCGAACAAAAACCAAAACGGTGTCATCTTTATTGTCTTCATGTGATTATCCCCAAATCTCACAGTGTTAATCTCCTTGATAGCAGTTCTTAAGTTTGAACGATAATAAGTTTCAATTTTAGTAACCTCCAGATCACCTAGTAACATAATTCCAGTTACATAAGCACTAAAGTTAAATAATTCCATCAAACAAAAAATGTATTTTTTATAATATTCAAGTTGTGTTTACCAAAAGGATTGTTTGGCTTAAGAACTAGACACTTCCCTGGACTGCCTTTATACATCCTTTCATCACGTAACCCCACATGATTATCCTTTTTCTTCATCCTTTTATTTGCACGATACTCATCTATTGAAGAAAGTTCAAGACAACCATTAAAATGAAACCTCATAACAGTGACTTTTAACATGTAACATCTAATGAAGAAAGCCTATTTTTTTGTGCAGTATAATATGAATACCTTCTCCAACCCTTTTCCTTTTCCTGTCCCTAACCCGCTCTTTTCCCTTTGCTGGCACGCCCAGATAAGTTGTTTCACAGTCCAAATCTAAAACAAAATTGAATATGGTCAAAAAAAATTATATTTTAACATATTCAAACTTACACAGTTTTTTGAAGCTGAAAAAAATTGCAGGTATCTAAGAACCTTCATCTCTCCTTCTATTTCGATCTATATCAATGCCTCTTGAACGAACAGCAGTAGGAGTAACATGATAGTCTGAATCAAATTCAACTCTTCTGCGAGGATGGTCCTTTTCAAGCACTGAAAAAATTGGTCATTGATTTTTCACTTTAGATTGCTTTAACATAATTTAATTATAAATGCGTAAGAATGAATATACTTGTCATACCTCCTTTCTTTGGTGAAAGTTCGCTCATTTTGACAGGAGTTCTTGTACTATATCTGTTCCTGTGCATATCCGCACTCACCTCTTCCACTAAATTGTCAATATATATTAAGGTCACTAACTAATCTAAAAAAAATGTAAATATAAGTAAATATGATGGATTGCATTAGAAGGATAACAAACCGTTTTTTTATATTAGATTTTTTGTTAACATCAGTTCCCCTGCTTGCAGAATATGTCTTCCTATGCAATCTATGACTTTCGGATCCTATGTTTCAAAAAACTTACATTAACAACAACAAAACTATAGCAAGGTAGGATATCTTAGTACAAATTATTGTATACGACATTTTTTATCACCTTTATGACTGTCATCATCTTGTTCGTGCCTTCTACTGGACTTTGGGTTAGGAGTTTTCTCTGAAAAGATGTACATTGCTATAAAATAAATTTTCTTTTCTTTTTTTGGGTAAATAACAAAATAAAAGCGTTTTGAAAAATGCACCTTTGTTCTTCAGAATTGAATCCTGAACACTCTTATCTCTCCCAGACTGATGATGCTTAGTATGTGAACCAGGACTATCATATTCTAAAACATCAACAACAGAATGATCATCGAAAAATGTATTCTCGTATTAGACTTTGCATCTTCCAAATCTTTTTGCACATAAACAAAATGTAGAAGGTTGAAATATGATAAATACACTCAACTGTTTGCATGTTTGTCTCCTTCTTCATCGCGAAGTTTAGATTTCATTCTTCTAGCATATCTTTCATTCCTTGACATAGTTAATACTGCCTAACAAGAAATAAAAAAGGAATCAATAACTATATCGGTATATATAACATAATGAATTCAATGTCATGTATATTAGGTGTATTACCTCTCTTGCCCGAAAGAGACAACAGTCTTCACTGTACTTGAAGAAGAAAACTCTCCCAAAATTCGGGCGGGAGTCTACAACAAAGGAATTTTGGAACTTCTGATACTGAAAAGGGGGGAATTTAAAATGCGGAATGTTTTTTGAAATTCAAATGAAATGAAGTTGGAATTTCAGATAACTTATCTTATACACCAACGTGCAGCGCAGATTGGAAGTTTAATAGATTATCCTCCGGGCAATATCCGGTGAACCCTTGCTCAGTGAAGATTTTGGCGGCGTTGCACCGATTACCGAGCAAAACCGGGGGGTGGGGAGCTGATGGATTGGTGGAGGGTGGAATTGGAATTACAGGGGGTGGGTTTGTTTAATATGTGGGCCCAAGTGACCATTCTTCAATTTTTAAAAAGTAGCTGACTATTCTGTATATAATAGTGTTATAATTGACCATTTTGTCACTCACCCAACATTTATTTACCCTTAAAAAATATATTATATTTTATATAACATATATAAGATATTAAATGATGTATTAGTACATGAGTAACATATTATTAACATAAATCAACAAAGAGAATAAAAAATAAATTAAGTAACACATATTTATTCTTGTAAAAATACATATTTTCTTTATAGTTACTTGAAAAGTACAAAAAATTAATTTTTTAAGAATTAGTACCACAGATTTTGCCTAATTATAACACGCATTTGCCCAAATTGTAACATACATGGGAGTGAAAAAACCTGGAATTACAAGTTGCGCAAATTTTGAAAAAAAAAGTCCAAATCCGACCCAACCCGGTTTAGACCCGCGAATTTTTCAAAAATTGACACTTCTTGCTCAAAAATTTTTGGAGTTGTTGGAGACTTGGTGAAATAACTTCTAACTACTAACAATTAATTTTGACCGATAAAAAAAATACATATTATTATGAGACAAAATGTGTATTGCTGTCATACTAAATGTTATTTTTACATATGTTTACTTATTTTTTGTACAAATTAATAATTTCCCATATAATATAAGAGAAAAATGTGTGTTACTATAAGACAAATATTGGTTTTTCACAAATTATTTTTCATATATTAACACATATAAAATTGTATAAAGTGTATTACTACATAAAACAATATAACTAGATTTAAAGGGGTGATGTTTAAAGAGACAGTTACATTGAGGGGCACTCTTAAGACCATATTCACAAATAGGGACTCTCAACTCATTTAATTGCAATTAAGGGCAAAAGAGCATATATAGTACACCTTATATAACAAGATCATTGTTCATGCACTTTTATGCACTATTCATGCTGACATATGTCACTATTCATGTACTTTCCTCACTTGCTCATATATGTAGCCTATATACTTTTTCGATGAAAAATTTCGGCAGGCCGAGAGAGTACTTTTGAGTATGAGTCAATACTTTCGATTTTTTTCAGAACTTTAGTTGTCGTTATTCCATTTCCTGTCCGTTATCTTTTTCCGGTGAGACGCAACAATACTTTAGTGTAATTTTATAATACTTGTGTTGTCGTTGTCCCTTTTCAGGTGTTATTTTTTCGGCGAGACGCGACAATATATTAGTATAATTTTACAATACTTTAGTGTAATTTTATAATACTTATGTTGTTGTTGTTCCCTTTCCAGTTATTATTTTTTCCGGCAAGATGTGACAATATTTTAGTGTAATTTTACAGTATTTATGTATTAATGACGATATCTCAAGCAATTCTCTCTTGATAAGTATTATCAAAACAAGCCAAAGTTGTCGACATTACACAACAAAACTCAAATATTTCCTGAAATCAAACTCCAGTGTACCTTGACAGGCAAAAGGAATTCAAGAAACAGAACACATACAAACAGAAACAAAGATAAAAACACTGTATAACGCGGAGACAGAGTCGGTGGTGCGTGAGTCGTACTCCTCATCACCGCCGCTGGATGACTGGATCATGGCGGCACTATCCCCCCATAAACCGCGTTGCTTGTGAGGCCAAGGAACTGCGGCGAGCGAGTGGTGTATAGCTCGCTGCGGCGGTCCTCGAATACGTCCGGCGAGTTCGGCAGGACCATGAATGGCGGCGGCGCGGATATTAGGAGACGGTCGTGACAGATCTGAGACGAAGGAGGGACGACCTTCACCACGACCATAGCAGATCTCAACACCTGGCCAGAATCTGCCCAAGGATCGAAGCTCTCCCCAGGAATCTGCCTCCAACCGCAGTTTGAATTCCTCACTGCCTCACCTCTGTAACTTTGCAACAACCTTCATCTGCTAGTCGTGATCGAAAACTACCAAAATGCTGCAGACTCACAGCGCCTCCATCACTGAATTTGAATCGCACCACCTGGAAAACTCACAGCCGCCAAAAATCGTGTGACCACATCGTCGCAAAGCTCCGCCAATGTTTGCAACCTCGCCACCGCCTGGAAATTAGAAGAAGATGTTTCTCGCATCTCAGCCACATTCTCAATTATCGTCGGATTTCACCTCAACCACTGCTCCAGCCATGGCGGATTTGACACGAATGAGCACGGTGACCATTTCCGATTTTGGACAAAGGAGGGCGGCGGCCATGGCGGAGAAGAGAGAGAGATTTGCTTTTGCAGAGAAGAGAGATAAATGGTGTGATATTTTACCGAGAGAGAGAGAGATGGTTTGATTTGAATTGGGTGTGTTTTCAAATTAAAGTTATGATGCGATATTTACAGTTTATTTGATTTTTTAACTCATAGTGTCAGATTTTTTTATGAATTATGCAATGCCCTTATTTGTAATTTTTTTGCCCCTCTTTGAAATTTTAAATAGTAAAAGTTTTTTTATTGTGGTTATGGTTTTAATTGAGCCTCTAGATGTAATAATTCCATGTTTAAATTAAGAAATGTATGTTACTATCATATTAAATGTTGCTATTATATATATATATATATATATATATATATATATATATTCATTTATTTTATTGAAATAAATATTTTTCTCTATAATATAAGAGCGAAATGTGTGTTCTTTAAAAATAAATTTAATTTTTCGCAAACACTTATATATTTTTATAAAAGAATTAATTTTCCATGTAATAACACATGTAAAGTAGTGAAAAATTTATTAATAAATGAAATAATATACCTAGATTAAAAGTGATGAATAAATTAAAAAACACATATTTGTGATTATTTTTTTCATTTAGTATATCCAGCGATAGAGTGGATATTATGTAAATAATACTCACAGTAACAATTTTATGCATAACATATTTTATTTCACGCAGTACAACACATTTAAAGGTGTATTGTTAGTTCATGTACAGTGTAGTGTTAGTTCATATACAATGTGGTGTTAGTTGGTATTAAATGTGATTGTATTTGATTTACTATGGCATGCTATATCTGGTGTTAATTCATGTATAGCGTGGTGTTAGTTCATATACATTGTGGTGTTAGTTCATATATTATATTTTATGTTATTTGTATCTATAACTGTCAAATCTGAAAAATAGTTAGACTAAATTGTTATTCAACATAAATTTTAGGGCGATTTACACATTGGTTCAAAAAATTATCTGTATTTACAAATTGGTTCACAATATTTGCACAGAAGCATGCTTTTTTTTTCTGCACAGAACCAATTTGTAGTAAATGTCAATTTTATGAATCATTTTGTAATTTTCCCTAAATTTTACTTTGTGTATAATTCATATAATACATTGTCACTGTTATGGGTGCAAAGAAAGTGAAATAAAGATCAGATGAGCAAGATACTGTCGTTAATTGATTCTAATTCTATCAGCTGAAGGTCAGCTGATAGGTCTGCTGAGGGTCATCTGATTGGGGTCAGCTGGGGTCATCTGGAAAGTCAGCTGGGGTCATCTGGTAAGTTAGTTGGGGTCATCTGTAAGTCAGTTGAAGAAGTCAGCTGAGGGAGTCTTTGATGAGTCAGACTGATAGTTCAGGATGATAAGTCAGGCAAACAAGTCAGGCGAAGAATCTTCTGATGGAGCCAACTTAGGGGGTCAGTAGATGGGTCTGCTGATGAATTCAGCTGAGGGCTCAGCCTCAGTAGAGGACATGTTATCAAATCAGCAGATGTGAATCAAGATTCAGTTATTAAGCAGTTTAAACTTCCAGTTGGACAATTGGCGAGAAGTTTTGATTAATCAAGATTAAGAACTGTCGGGCTATGATCATTTTTCATTTCGGTTGTAACTGTAGCAGTTTCTTGTTGGTTGGTTAAGAACTCAAGGATTAATTAGGGTTCATATTATCATATATACCTATATATATATATACGCACATATGGGATGTATAACATACACAGAGAAATTCTCATAAACATAGAGAGAGACTCAATTCTTTATTAAACACTTGTAATTTGTATCATCTTTGATCGATTAGTAAGAGAGGTGCCTCATCCGTGGATGTAGATCATTTTTTGATCGAACCACGTAAATCTTGTTGTTCTTTAGATTTCTTCGTTCATTGATCTCAACAATCGTTTTATTCAACAATTGGCGCCGTCTGTGGGAAAGGAAATTGTTGATGAAATCTACTGCCATGACTTCTACGAAGATGGAGTTTGAGAAATTCACAGGGGCTAATAATTTTGGTTTGTGGAATGTGAAGATGAAAGCTCTCCTCACACACCATGGATTATCATATGCTCTGACACCAGATGATCAATGGCCTTCATCATCCTCATCAGAACCTGCAAAGAAGCAGGAGATTCTGGACAAGACTCATAGCACAATCATCTTGTGCCTGGGAGACAAACCTCTGAGAGAGGTGTACAAGGAGAAGACTGTCATTGATGTGTGGAACAAGCTGTAACAGGTGTATCAAACGAAGTCGGTTACCAATAAGCTGTTTATGAAGCAAAGACTTCATTCCTTCAAAATGACAGAAGATAGGGATTTGGTTGAACAACTTGAAGAGTTCAACAAAGCAGTGGATGATTTGGAAAATCTTGAAGTCAAGATTGATGATGAGGATAAAGTTTTGATGTTACTGAATTCTCTACCTAAATCATTAGAGAATTTCAAGGATGCTCTGTTATTTGGAAGGCAAGAGAAGATGTCCCCTGATGATATTCAGAATGCATTGAAAACAAAGTCGCTTCAGATGCAATCTGAAAAGAAGAACACAACTCAAGGTGAAGGGCTGAATATGAAGTTCAAGAAAGGGAAAAAACCGTTTCAAGGAAAGAAGAAAAAGAATGTTAAAGGCCCTAAATCTGGTGAATTTTTGGAGAAGAGAAAATGTTTCTCATATAAATTTATTTTGCCAAAATTCAAAATATTAGATTAAATTCGAATTCGCAAAAAAATTGTGATTTATTTTGCAATTAAGCCTTATTTATTTTGATATATATTTTATATAAAAATATTTTGTAAGAGTGTAATTTGTTTGATCCACTGAATTTGCCCCCTTCATAAAACACAACGAAAGACATGTTTTCATTAGTTTGCGAAAACTCTTTTCAAATTTTAAAGTAGAAATATATATATAAATTGCAAGAGTAGATTTTATATGTATGCATCACTTTGTTTTATACTCTTGGCCAAAAAAATCTTTTTTAAATATTTGATACATCAATAATTTTTTTAAATTATATATATATATATAATAAATTTTGATGTTTGAATTGTTTATTTGTCTTTTTAATATTTTTTTTCATGTTATTAATATTTTAATATTATTTCTTTATATTCTATTTTAATTACAGGTTCGTATTAAAATAATTGTGTCTTTGTCATACATACCATAAGTAATTTATAATTCTAGAACCAAAGATGTTATAGAACATAATATTGTATATGTGTTGTGCATGTGTACATATTTTTTAAGTACTTATTTATTTACCGCAATATTGTATATACGTTATTCATGTGTAAATCATTGATATACGTATATGTTAGATTAAAAAAATACACACACACATATATATATATTATAACTCATTAATACACGTATATATAAATTCAATAAATCTTATAAAATATAATGTTCTTGATTATTTTAATAATATATTTTTTCATATATTCTTGATTTTCTTTTAACATACTTATATAATAATAAAAATTTATATTATAAAATATTATTTTCTTGATTTTTTTATTCATATAGTTTGATATGTTCGTGATTTTCTTTTAACATACTTGTATAATAAGAAAATTTTATAATTCAAATCTTACATAGTTAGGTGAATGTTAGCACATTCATATTTTAAATATTGTGTAAGATAGCCTCAAATTAATTAATTATATAAGTATAGATGTGTATATTATCGAATAAATCTATATATAAATATATAAGAAATTAAAATTTATTGATTCACATAATATAATCTATATTAAAAAAAAAAATTTAATAATCCCGCGTGATACTCGAGTTTACGTACTATTATATTTAATAAATATGAATTATTAAATATTAATTGTTGCTAGTAATGATTGACAATATGTTAATTATTATATTCCTGTTAAAATTTTAAATATTTTTAACTATATATTTAAGGTGAATTACAAGAATATGTGTGTTAATTAAATTCATTACAAACCAGTAAAAATTCATTTCAAAATAATTTTGTAATAAGTTTAATAAAGTTTTTTCATACAAAACTTTGTGAATTTGAATATAAATCTTTTTCCAATTTTTATTTACTAACCATATTTTCTGTAATTTATATGATTTTTATTTATTTTTTCAAATGGTGGGGAATCCTTCCTTTTCAATCATGCTGATTTTGGCAGAATATTTAATTATTAATAGTTCTCCCGTTATAAAAAAAATTATATAAAAATAAATTATGATATATTTGTTATAATATATAAAATATTTAATTAAAAGTATCAAATGTTTTATTAAAAGTAAAAAAGATTAATAATAATTATAATATAATACTGTTTGTAAGTAAATTAAATTTGCTCCAATTAAATAATGACACGTTTATAAATTAAATAAATATAAAAATATATTACTATTTTAGTGTTGAGGATTTATCAAATTAATTCTCTAGTTAAATAGTAAAATGATATTTATTGTACACGGTACAAGTTGTTATTAAATTACGAGTCTCCCGGTACTCGTAAATGACAATAAATGACTAATTTGTCTTATTTATGAAGACGACGGGAATCAATCAAGCTAAATTTGGTCGATTCGTAAATCCTGTCAATCAAATTAGCATCAGTCAACCATATCGCACCACGTGTCAGCGCAGATAAGGAAAGTACTTCACTCTCCACCCTATAAATAGGGGGTGAAGTTCATGCATTTCATATATCGAAAAGCATCAACGACGAACGAACGAATAACATCAATACTCTCGACGAGCAAAACTGCGAGCTAAGAAGATCCATCGATCCACCTCTTCGAAGATTCAAAGAGTTCTTCACCAAATCAGAAGAAGTTCTTCGAATATTCAAGTCGTTCTTCGTCAAAGCCCTCCAGAAACACCGTTTGATCCAAGACAAGAGGCAAAATCGCTCTGATCAGACGTTTTTCTTGAAGAACACCTTGAAGATCATCAAGCGTTCTTCGCCGACTTCAATTGTTCTTCGCCAAATCCAGTCAGAAACATCCCTCGATCAGAATCAAGGAGCTCCATCCCTCTGATCAGACGTTTCCAGCCGAAGAACGCCTCGAAGACTTCAAGTGTTCATCACCGTCTTCAAAAGCATTCTTCACCAAATTCAAACACAAACGCACTCCGATCAGAGATCAAGGTCCAAGACCCCTCCGATCCAACGTTTCCAGCTCAAGTCCAGACTTGAAGATTTGAAAATCGTTCTTAATCAAATTTAAAAGGTGTTCTTCACTGAAATCTTCCAAAGACCAACGCTCGATCCAAAACAAGACTTAATCGTCCTTGGATAAGCGTTATCAAGTCAAGCCAGTCAAAGTCAAGTCAAGACCAAAAGCCAAGTTAAAATTGAAGGAGAATCAGAGGATCATAGCTAGAGAGAGAACCCGAAATTGAATAAAATATATGTATATCATTTCAAGTGTTAATAAATTTTTATTACACAAGAATTGTTATTACACTGTTAATTTTAATTTTTAAAACTCTTAATAATTTTTTTTATATTCTTAATTAATTAATTTAATATTTTAAATTAATTATATGATAAAATTATCATAATAATTTTTATAAAAAAGTTTTATCTTAAAAAAAAAAATGAAGAAAAGGAAAGGCAGTCATGGAAATCTGAATAGATATGATGGAACGATAAATGATCATCTGAATTTGGACAATTAATTGCATTCTTTAATTATTTATTCCACTTTAAAGGAGGGTTGATATAACGTGATACCAACCTGATTGGAGGCAAAAATATTTGACTTTAATGAAACAACAATATTATAAATTATTATTATTAGAAAATTTAAATTCCAAATTTATTAGTAGGAAAGGTATCAAATGCACTGTACATAATGCATGATACAAAATCATTTAATAATTAAGATTATTTATATAAAAATATGGACTGGTTATTGATTATACTAAAAATTGTGGATTGATTATAATATTTATATTGAAAATTAATAACAATATAAACTTTTTAATATAATTAGCGCACACTTTTAAGATAAAGTATTGTATGAAAATGGTTCATGATAAGCTTATCACGAACAAGTTTTAATGTATCAAACATTAAACCAGGTGTATCAAAAATCTCATCAAGTGTATTAAAAGTTGAGGTAAATAAAATCTAATATATTAATATTAACTTTTAATACACCTGATGAATATTTTGATACACTTGACCATATATTTGGTACATTAAAACAATTTCATGATAAGTTTATCATGAACTATTTTCACACAATACCTATTCGACTTTTAAATATAAATAATCTCAATAATTAAGTGAATATAAAATTTTGTATGAAATGGTTCATGATAAATTCATCATGAACCAATTTTAAAGTATCAAATATTTAATTAAGGGGATGTTTGGTTGGAGACTTTTGGAGGTGAGTAATGGTAATCAAAGTCATAGTGTGTGTTTGGAATGACTCTATTATAACTTTGATTCCTAAAAACTAAGGGGGCGTTTGGTATAATTGTAAGGAATTGAAAGAGTATAGAAATGGAAAGGGTATGGAATCAAACACAGTTCATATAGTTCTCATATAGCTGAACTATGTTTGATTCTTTAGTTTTTGGGAATCAAAGTCATAGTAGAGTCAACCAGGTGAGCTAGCTCACCTGGCCACCGGGCTCCTCACTTAAGTGAGTGACCCGGGTTCGATTCCCACTGAGAACGAATTGGAGATGGGAGATATAAGGTTGGCTGAGAGTTTATTCTTGGAGTGTTTGGGGACTTGGTGTAAATAACTACTAACAACTAATATTTACCGATAAAAAAAAAATCATAGTAGAGTCATTCCAAACACACACTATGACTTTCATTATCATTACTCACCTCCGAAAGTCACCAACCAAACACCCCCTAAATAATCAATCATAATTCAACTATATGAGAATTATGACTTTCATTCCATACAATTTCCATTCCTATACCTTTTACATTCCTTACTATTATACCAAACGGCTACTAAGTGTATAAAAATCTCATTAAAAGTATGAAAAATTTAAGTCAATAATATTATATAATTATTATAAATTTTATTAATCCCAACTTTTAATATTCCTAATAAATATTTTAATACTTAACTAAATATTTAATACTTACAAATAATTTTATAATAAACTTATCATAAAACAATTTTTATTTAAAATTTACTCCTTGGTGAATGCACTGCATGAAAAAAGACTTGTTCTTATTAGTATTATATTCTTTATATTTCCACCGACGCTTAAATAATATTTAATACAAAGCCTCTCACCTCATCTTAAAACCACATAATCTCATTGATTATAAATAATACTTCAACTGTCGATGTTAATGCATTAATAATTGCTTGGATTGGATCTGCACATTTAAGACGACGAATTGATTTATATTTGCTCAGGACTCAATCGAGTCTTCACAAAACCTACTAAAGATTAAAGACATCGAAAGTGGTTCCCAATTAAATACCTCCAATACTTAAGTCAGTTCCGATTCAAATGTTCAAGTAGTGCATGTTTGTGACCGTCTTGTATTTTTTCCATACCCTTGTAATCAAAATTAAAAAGTGGATCGAATCGGTCGGTCGGACCTCTGACATCTCCATGGGCCACTTTTATATATTGAACCGGTCAATTTTAAAAGTATATGTGAAGCGCTCCAAATTAAAAAAAAAAACTAGATCGGATCGGTTGGCCATTGATCGACCGAAACGGCGAGTTGAGGAACTATTAGAAAAAATTTGAACTATTTTTTTAATTATATTTTATTTGTGGACCTAGATAGATCAATTAATTTTCAAATTTTAGAAATTAATTTATCAGCGTAGAATAGAGGATTTTACTTTCACTCTATATTGTTCTTTCTTGGTTCTTCCCTCTCCTCCCGATGGTACTATTTCGGCACGACACCTCTACTCTGATGAACAATAATGGTTGTTAGCAAGCCTTTGCTCGGGACTCTACACTTTATAGACTTTGTACATGTTTGTGTTGTACAATATGATTTTTTTTTATAATTCTTTAATTAAAGAGTACGTCTTGTATGAGATAGTCTCATGACTTGATATTAAAATATCACTTATTAATTAAAAGAATTATTAATTACTTTTATAAAGTTATAAAATTTTAATATAATGATAATATTTTTATTAAAAGTGAATATCATTTTTCTTAAAATACTAAAAATCTATTACCGAATATTTTAAAAGTAATACTACATCCATCCATAAAAAATGTGCTCACTTATTTGTACGTGGTTTAATGCAATATGTCGGGGGTATTACAGAGTATTGTGATGTCCGCTTATGAATAAATTGATTGTTTATGAAAAGAATGTCATAAGTATTTTCCAAAGATAAACGGATCTTAATACAATATCCAGTAATACTCTCCAAATACTACATTAAACTACGTGTAAATATGTGAATGCATTTTTCATAGATGGAGGGAGTAATTTTTTTTTTTTATAAAAAATAACTCACTTTTCTAAAAAATATTATTACATTTTATTATTAATATTCTCTATCACCTATTTTATTTTGCTGGTTTCACACAAGTTTATTTAATTATTTATATACACTAATTTTTATAATATATACACACTAGTGTAATTTATTCATAGGATATAATTTTGTAAAAAAAAATTAAAAACATTTATAATTATACATAATGTCATATTAGCTCAACCGCTTTAAAAATAATTAGGGGGCACTTGATATAAATTTAAAATGGTAATGATAATGAGTATCATTAAGGAGTAATCACTATGAAGTTAGTGATTACCCTTTTTTTAACATATTTTTATGATTTTATTCATGTACAATAAATAATATCAAATACTACTAATGAGAATGAATCCTCATTAATCTTCATTCATTCTTATTCTCATTCTCCACCCTCATTACCCCCAACTAAGCAGCCCCTTAGACCTGATCGGACCCGCTCAACCGCTTTAAAAATAATTAGACCTGATCGGACCCGACCAATAGCACTAAGGTGTCCGGTCAACTTCCATCTCCTTTTTTAAAACATAGATTATAAATGCCGAAGGGAAACGACACACGTAATTACCTTCGCGACGCGACTTGCTGCGACCGAAGAAAGCAGAAGGGCTTCCTACTGCTACATGCTGGCATTGGTAGTGTGAATGCGGGAGACATTTGCACTACAGAATTAACAGTGCAGTGAAGGTGACGCCAATGGCCAAATCAATAATTATCTCATCAGCACTCTATATTAAATTGGATTAATTCCATCCATCGGACTTTCAAATGATGCCTCCAATTCGTGGCAAAAGGAATATATCAGCACTGATCCTATGGCGCACTCAATTCACCAAAGCTACAGTGCCTCCTACAATGATTTTTATCCACTTCGTAATGGATTAAACGAACTCAAATACAAGAGAAAAACTTTATTTCGTGCACCAAGTGCAAATGAGACTTGGTGAATAATAAATCGTCGTAACAAATTTCTTGAAGATCGTCACCACTTAACTATGCTCATAAAAGTAAAAATACTCGAGACTGTCAAAACCTTGTATGTTGACATTTGGCAACAATACTTCTCATTATCCTCATGTGCAAACAAAACCCAGATTCATATACACACATTGATATATTTATAAAAACAACAAAAGGAAAACGTCGGATACATGTTTTCACAAACAGTACAAACAAAAAGTCACACAAGCTGCAATACTCCCTAAAATGAACAACGTGTCTAACCTGTTTTCATATCTCATCTTCTCCTCCTTGAGCTCGCTCTGTACCTTCGAATACAACAGACACGACTCAAGGGCCTCGCTGTAATTCTTGCTCTTCGCACAGCTGAGCGCCTCTTTCAGAACGAGCAAACTATTTCTACCATTCACATGAGAACCTTCCATGTCTCCGAGCTGCATGCTTAGTTCTGACAGTTTGATAGTCGTATGCGTGCTTTCGTCCTCCATAAACACCACTTTAAACTTCATGAGAAGGATGCATTCAACCACTTGACACGGAACAATATCTTTAGCGGGTAGGACCGACCCGAACCGTATCAAGAAATCCTTATCCGTAGGCCAATGTCTCTGTCCTCCTATGGGGCTCCAACTCGATAAATTGGCAGCTTTTTTTGTTTTACGGTTAACCAGAATCCAGCTCAGCATGATACCGTCGCGGAGCTCCTTCCAAAGCTTCCCGTCTTTCCTCTCTCTTTCCATGGACCATATTGGGGCCAAACCATCATTAACCGAAAGCAGAACTTCGTCTTCCTGGTCATCATCTCTCGTAGAGTACGCAAGAAGATCAATACGAAAAGGACAATTGTAAAACCAACCATCTGAGCCATTTGCATTTGGGATACCCCATATGACTTTTGAACAGATTGTTTTATCTTTATATCTGATGTCGATAATAGAGACGAAATCGGAAGGTGAGATGTTCTCTACTTCGTCGTCATCACCATAATACTCAGCTTCGGTCCACTCTTGTGGGTAGTCATAGTTGTCGTTCCAATGAAATTCGTGGACATCCTTGTTTACAATGAGGGGAAAACAATCGGCGTAAAATTTTCTGAACCCGCCAATTGATGAGATCAAGTTTTTGATATCGTCGTTACTAGTTGAAGGCCACATTGAAGAACATACATTTTCCCAGAGGCTCTCTTCTTTTGAAATCGAGCAGAATGATGAACAAGCACAGGATGCACTTGCTAAAGTAGCACCATCTAGACGCCTAAGTATATCATAGCAAAGATCGCTGTTTAATGATGACATACTCCCAACTGATGAAACTGACATTCTTAGAGCTTTCTTACCATCTGAAAAGGGAGAAACTAATTATGGATAAAGATAAACTTGGGATAAAGAGCACACAAGCCAATAGAACATATAATTACACAATTAGTACTTCCTCCGTCCCACAAAGATAGTCATATTTTCCTTTTCCTTGTTCGTCCCCAATTATAGTCAATAGGAGAGTATAAGTTATTTAAAATACCCCTATTTAATATAATTTGTTAACAATCATGTTAATCATTTTAAGGGCATCAGGAAATTTGTAGCTTATATCCAAATTTTAAGCACCATTAATGATATTGTATTGGTATGTTCAGAACTCAAAGTGTGACTATCTCTATGGGAGGAGAAGGGAGTAACATAAACAACACTAAAAAACTCTGAGTAAGCAATACATTTCCCACCAACTTAATTTAGTAATGATACCTAATAGTACCAACTATATGCCCCTTTGGCAACACAGTGACCATTCAAACGATCATATATGAGCAGAAAAGTGTGCAATGTAACAAGGTAATATCTACCTTTGAACCGGTCACCATTTATTCATTATGTATGTAAGCAAATATGGTAAAATCATAAGGTTACATTTATAATGACAAGTCCAATTATATCAACTCCCCACTAGTTTCTAGCAAGGACTAGCTGTCCAGGCTCACTATACGTTTTGAACTTCAATTCATCAGCTTTAGGAAACAGTTAAATGCTTTAAAAGTTAAACTTCACATTTTATAACGAAAACTTCTCATAATGCCATGTGAGGAAGTTCCATATTCTCTGTCTGCAAATTTACGTCTCAAAGCACCCGCTTAACCAGTATCATCAAATCCAAGATAAAGGATTTACCCAAATTACAGTGGATTTCAATCTCATCATCAAATCCTTCAAATCAGAAACTGAAATTATCATTAAAATCAGTAGCCTAAGAAAGATAGTTGACAGATTATGAAACTGTTAAGTTGTCCATCATCCTCCAGAAGATCCAAAGAGGGGAAATTCTCCGTAAAACTCGTCTTATGAATTTAAAATGCTAAAAGTTCTTCACTCAAAAATCAAAGAATGAAGACCAAGATTTGATATTGAAATGTGAGGCTTTCAGAAAAAAATGAAGTAAATTTTTTTTAGAAATACATAAAACAATCTCACGGCGCTCGATGTAAATTAATCATACTGATAAAGTATAACATCTTATTGGCATAAACTCTCAAGACCACCGTATCATAATATTTTGATAACCCTGGAATTCGGCCCAGGGACTAATCAGGGGAGATCCCCATATCATAATGTTAAATCTCAAAGCTTTATCTGGGTAAACAGTTAATTCGAAAATCAAACATGTTTACACCGACATAAAGAAACATAGCTGGCCAAAGATTTTCAATTACCCAGAAATCTAGCATCATTCAGCACATATTGCACAAACAATTTAAGCAATGCCGAAGAAACAATCAAGAGCCAAGTGCATTACACAGAGAAACCACAAAGTAGAAAAGAAGAAATCCAGAAAACTAAGCAAAATAGATGGGTAGAAACACACCTTAGAGAGTAGAAGGAAGGACGAATTGAAACCCTAAACCCTTAATTGCCTTTATCATTGGCTCAGAAACAGGAAACTTGTGAAGAGGGGTTGGAGAAAGGGGAGGTGCGTGTATAATGTATATAGATAGATAGACAAAAGGATTGTCACGGTGTCGCTCTCTAAATTTCCATTAAATTTCTGCAAAAGATCTTTAGCTTTGTCGGGGCCCGAATTGATTGTAATTTGTGCGGATATCTGGTACTTGTGAATCTCTCTCTCTCTCTCTCTCTCACACGTGTGAAATGTGAATTTTCCTGCGAGAGAAAAGTTAATTAGAAATGATGGGCGATTGGAGACGATCAGCACTTATCCGTACACGTAAGCATTCTAGAATAAATTAGGTGGGCCCAAGGACGGACGAGTTTTACAACGACGATTAAGGTTATGCCGTTGTACAGCATTTACAGATATCTAATCCATATCATGACTTATTTTGAAACTCTATAAAATAATTTGTAGAATTATTTTTTCTAAAAATTGTAAGAGAGAGTTTTTGAAAAAAATTATTTTAAAATTATTTTTAAAATTTTAAAACAGGCACTCTCCCTCCATTTGATTTTTTTAATTTTTTTTGAAAATATACTTTTTTTATCCTTTAAGTTTTGTTAACTTTGATTTTCGTCCTCTTATATTTTGAATTTTGAATTTAGTCCTATAACTTACAAAAATATGACTTTTTTGTCCTATGACCTGCTGTTACAGGTCACTTAACAAGTTATATGCTGATGTGTCAATTTTATTTTATATTATTATGTTAAAATTATACTTGGAAGTCTCTGATTGATAGATGTTAATATTTAACCATTTAAATTGAAAATTCATTAAAATTGAACATAAAATTAAAGAAAAAACTCTTTTCATTAATAATTTTCAATATTTTATGGGAATTCAAACTGATTCTCCTATTAAAAAAATCTAATATCAAATTTCACTCACAAAAAAAAAAAAAAAACTTCTATTATAAATATAAAATAAAATTTTATAATATTAACTAAAAAATCTGAATTAATTAAATAAATCTAATTAAAAAAATATGTAAATTTAAAAAATAAATAATTATAAAAGGCTAACTTAAAAGTAAGTAAAAATTCAAAAAATAAATAAATAATATAACACATATTGATTTAACTTGGAGTATAGATAACAATATTAAAAAATATTCACGATACAGTCAAATTAAAGATATTAAAAGTTTGTAATCATTAATATCAATATTGTAAACAAACAATATATTTGAAAATATATATATATATATATATATATATATATATATAATGTAATATCTATATAACTTAATTTTTTCATACAAAATTAGCCTAATATCAAATCAAATCTCTTATTTTATTATAATAAAATCATATTTGAAGTCTTGATTGGTGGACACTGATATTGATCATTTAATTAACAAAAAAATTCATTAAAATTGAACATATAATTAAAGAAAAAACTCTTTTTCATTAATAATTTTTAATATTTTATGAAAATTCAAATTGATTCACCTATTAAAAAAATCTAATTTCAAATCTCATCCACAAGAAAATCTAAAAAAAAATTAAATTTAAAATTCTATTATAAATTTAAAATATCATAATTTGTATATTAATTAGAGAAATCTAAATAAAATTTCAAAAATAGTTAAATCCAATTTTACAAACAAATAAAATTTTCAAAAATAAATTCCAACTGAATTTAGGGCGAAATTTTTTCAAGCTCGTATCAAAGAAAACTGGTACCCATATCTGTTATTTGAGTGTCAACTTCTTCTGATTAATACTTATATAAATTATCGTTGAAAAATCTTGTGAGATTGATCAAAATATCAATTTTAAAGTTATATATGAAAAAGTATCATCCAATATATTTCTCTAATTAATAAAAAATTTATGTACAATTTGAGTTAAAATAACATTTTTATTGAATTGACTCATTAATTAAAATTAGCCCGTTATAATTATTTATTATTGAAATATTTATTTATTTTTAAAATTAGATTTAATTATTTTGAAATTTTTATGCAAATTTATTTAATTAATATATATAAATTATGATATTTTAAATTTATAATAGAATTTTAAATTTTAATTTTTTAGATTTTCTTGTGGGTGATATTTAAAAATAAATTTTTTAATAAGAGAATCAATTTGAATTTCCATAATATTGAAAATTATTACTGTAAATAATTTTTTCTTTAATTTTATGTTCAATTTTAATGAATTTTTATTTTAAATAGTCAAATACTAGTGTCCACCTATTAGAGACTTCCAAATATGACTTTATCATAATAAAATAAGATAAAACCGACATGTCATCATATAACTTGTTAAATGACCTATACTAGCAGGTCGCAGGACAAAAAAATTAATTTTTTTAAAGTTATAGGACTAAATTCAAAATTCAAAAGATAAGAGGACGAAAATCAAAGTGAACCAAACTTAAAGGATAAAAAAGTGTATTTTTCCTTTCTTTTTTTTTTAATCAAAAATAAGGGTACACAGTTTAAAAAAATAGAGTATGTAAATATAGAATTAAATAATAAAATATAAAAATATACTCTATTAACTTTTAAGGGTATAAATTATTTTCTTTTTAAAATGTAAAAGAAGAATTAAGACATTTAAAAAAAAAGTGTAACAATCATCTTAAGGGCTCTTTTGATTCGTAAGATAAAACTATCTTTCCGTCGAAAACATGCATATTTTTGACGGATAGAGAGTTTTATCTTGCGAACCAAAAAAAGTATAAAATTGGTTTACATATTTAAAAAAGGAAAAAGCTTAGATATTTTAATCTTTTTAGACAATTCTGCCCCTCTATTATTCTATCTTTTGCAATTTTATCCTGCACACAAAATATCTCCTTAATTTAAGTTTTAGCCTTGAATACAAACTATATATGCATCCAAATCAATCTGCAATTTCTAAATTTTAATCTGTCATTGTCCACTAGGTCGCGTCTCGATTCGATCTGGGGAAGGCCTTCACTGTGGTGGGTGTAGACAATCACCGCCACAGCTCTACGTCTACGTCTCGTGCATTGTAAAAAAAAATGTAGGCATGTCGATGGACACCCGATCCCAATGAGCAAACATTGATTGCAGAAAAATCGAGCCCTTCACCATCCAACAACCCAGTGATAGCGCACCTTGTCCTAATAAAAGTGATTGTATTTACAAATAAATTTAAAATATTTATATGTGTATAAATTTTTTTTTGTGTAAATAAAATTTATATATCACCTTAAATATTTTGAATGTATTTATAAATATAATTACTTTTTAAAATTTTTAAAATTTATTTATGAATACCCCAATAATTATTACCTCAATTAAATGGAGAGTCTCATGTGCAAATTTAAGAGAAACACTTGTGTAGAAATTTCTACTGCAGAAATAATCATTTTTTAAAAATCAGCGGGTCTAAACCGGGTTGGGTCAAATTTTGACTTTTTTTTTAAATTCGTGCAACTTGTAATTCCAAATTTTTTTCGCTCCCAGGTATGTTACAATTTGGATAAATGCGTGTTACAATTAGGTAAAATATGTGTTACTAATTCTTAAAAAATTAATTTTTTGTACTTTTCAAGTAACTATAAAGAAAATATGTATTTTTGCAAGAATAAATATTTGTTACTTAATTTATTTTTTATTCTCTTTGTTGATTTATGTTAATAATATGTTATTCATGTACTAATACACAATTTAATACCTTATATATGTTATATAAAATATAATATATATTTTTCTAAGGATAAATAAATATTTGTATATAAAGTTACACACATTTGATCTTGTAGTAACAAGCATTTAATCTAATTGTAACACACATTTACTCTATTTGTAACATATATTTGCAGTAACACGCATTTACTCTAATTATAACACATATTTACTCTAGATGTAACACACATTTGCAGTAGCACAAATTTTATCCAATTGTAACATACATTTGCAGATTGTAACACGTATTTGCTCCTCAATTTGTGTTATTATATGAGCATATATGTGTTACTATATGATAAAATATATTTTTATTAAGAACAAATATGTGTTACACATACAATGTAACATATACATTGGATACATTGCATGAAAAATATTTACTTCAAAAAAAGTAAATGAAAATGAGTAGAAAACAACATTTAGTCTGATTGTAATACACATTTTGCCTTAAAGTAACATGCATTTGCCCAAATTGTAACATACCTGGAAGCGAAAAAAACTGAAATTACAAGTTGCGCGAATTTTGGAAAAAAAATACTCAAATCCGACCCGACCCGACCCGGTTTAGACCCACGAATTTTTAAGAAATGGATATTTTTACGGTAGAAATTTGTACATAAGTTTTTGTCCAAATTTAATTATAACAAAATGTGTTTTATAGGCTTATTCTATTACTCGGGACCTTAAATTCATATAATTCCCAAATCATTTGGAACTGACTTTGTTCGGGAAATATTTGTTTAAACTTGTTTAATAAAAAGAGAAACACTCATGTAAAACGTTTACACCAAATTAATTAAAAATGCGCGGATCCAAAAAAACTCACGGGTCATAACTAAAAAATGTGGATCCTAATCAACATCTCGACGTAAACCTAACCCTTCCAGCAAGAAATTCACGGCGAAAACTTAGAGCTTAAAAAAAAGGGTGTTACGACGTCGATATATAGTAAAATAAGGTGAAATATTCCGATCAACGAATCAAGAGATCAGTTGAAAACAGTCAAAAAATAAAAAAAAACATATTGAAATTAAACATAAGAAGGTGAAGAACATCATATTATAAACAGGGACGGATGGAAGTGGGGTACAACGAGGCACTGGCCCACCTGGAATTTTGTAATTTTCAGGTGTATTTTAGTAATTTCACATTTAAATGATAAAATATGTATTATATATAATATATCAATAGTGGCCGTGGGGTACAGGCGTACAACAGATATAAGAATAGGCAATGGCAGTGATTTTTTTGCCTTGAGTTGTAAAATTTGGGCTTGATGAAATGAAAATATAGGCCCACTTGACCATCAACCCTTTTAATTCCTACACATAAATGTACAAAGTCAACAAACTAAAATAGGAAATAGGGGATTCACGATTTCTTCCCCTTTATTAGCATCAATCACGCTATAAGTGTAATGCCCCATAAATTTAGTTTGAAAAAGAAAAGAATGTCTTAGGGTTGAGGCGTTACCAAATAAATATAACAAAATGAAATGTTGATTTTAACAAGTGGAAGTTATAGCTAGTTTGCAAAATAGTAACCCCAAACAACAAGACTAAAAACTTTGCTCCCAAATATTAAGTATACATATAAAGCGAACAACGGAAGCAAAATAAGCCACGGTCCTGCCCGCATGTCATCATCTATGTACACCACAACTCAAAAGCCTGCAATAGCGCCACAGCTACTCCAACTCGAACACCACGTTACATATCATTAGGATTACCTATAATGCATAAACTACGTGAGATTTATAAATCTCAGTAAGCAGAAATTATGCATGATGTGAAGTTTCACTCAAAATCCTTCCCATGCACAATGCACTCTCATTTGAAAACATCAATTTATTTCTGAAATACTTATTAAGGGCCAGTGACACACTGTTAGACAGACATGCATTGAACATATGATATGAAAATACAACTTATGTTCTCATAGTACAGATCATTATCCGACTTGACAAATAGTACGGGCCATTACCCGGCTTGCACATAGTACGGGTCATTACCCGGCTTGCATATAGTACGGGCCATTACCCGGCTTGCATATAGTGCGGGCCATTACCCATCTTGACAAGTAGTACGGGCCATTACCCATCTTGACAAGTAGTACGGGCCATTACCCGGCTTGCATATAGTGCGGGCCATTATCCATCTTGACAAGTAGTATGGGTCATTACCCATCTTGACAAGTAGTACGGGCCATTACCCGACTTGCATATAGTGCGGGCCATTACCCATTTTGACAAATAGTACGGGCCATTACCCATCTTGACAAGTAGTACGGGCCATTACCCGGCTTGCACATAGTACGGGCCATTACCCGGCTTGCACATAGTACAGGCCATTACCCGGCTTGCATATAGTACGGGCCATTACCCGGCTTGCACATAGTATGGGCCATTACTCGGCATGCACATAGTACGGGCCATTACCCGGCTTGCAAATAGTGCGGGCCATTACCTGGCTTGACACATAGTACGGGCCATTACCCGGCTTGCATATAGTACGGGCCATTACCCGACTTGCACATAGTAAGGGCCATTATCCGGCTTGCATATAGTACGGGTCATTACCCGGCTTGCAAATAGTGTGAGCCATTACCCGTCTTGACACATAGTACGGGCCATTACCCGGCTTGCATATAGTACGGGCCATTACCCGACTTGCAAATAGTGCGGGCCATTACCCGTCTTGACAAATAGTACGGGCCAATCACACCAAGTTTGAAAACTTTCACATGTTAATGCATGATATGCATGATGCTCGTGCAATCAATGACACTTAACAATGTTAACAAATTATTGAATTCGCAGGTTCAGTCCACATCAATTACGGAGCTTACCAACTCCTTCAATATCACATATAGAGAGCTCACAAGCTCATTCTGCATCACATAGAGCTCACATGCTCATTCAACATAACATATAGAGCTCACAGACTCACTCCACATCAAATATATAAATTGCAGACACATTTCATATAAGCGCAAAGTATACTTCACAGATTACAATCCACTTAATTTCATATATTATCACTCAAACATGAATAAATCATAAAATAATATGTTTATGCATTGTAGTTGCAAATGAATTTCTACTTACCTCAAATCCGCAAAAACATCGATAATATAAACTCTTAAAGCACCCTATCATCTTCCCGTGTCGTATCTAACAATGATTAATTACAAATATTATTCAAATCTACTAAATAATTAATACTACTCGAACTTTCATCTAATTAATAAAAACACTACTAAATCTTATGCACAATAATTACCTGAATTAGGGTTTATCGAAACGAATCAAATTCTTTTTTCTTCTTCTTTTTTTCCCTTTTCTCCGCGACTCTGCTTTCTCTCTTATTTCTCAAGTTGCATAACTGGGTGTGTAAACTAAGGGGGCGCTTGGTATGAAAATCCTTCAATGGTAATGAGAATTGAGATATAATTGTAGTAATTATAGTAGCAAATTAGAACAAATGAGATATATAACATTGTTTTTCTTCCTAAATAAGGTAATCAACACCCCTATTTGATTACCCCCTCTTCACCTTTTAATTATCTTCCTCAATCAATCCCCAATATCACAACCAACATCTTTCTTTTTTGTCCATTTTTTTCAAAATTGGAGCACAACACTATTGATATAACCACCATAAATACAAACACACATTCAATATATGTAGGATAAAAAAAAAAAAAAATTCATTTCCATTACCATTGAAGAATTTGAAACAAACGCCCCCTAAATGATTCGGGCGTTAAGTATATAAATTGGAGTTTCCACGCCTTTGACTATTTTTTTTTCTTTCCGAATCTCTCTTCCTCTCGCGATCTCTCTCTCGATCTCCCTCCCCACTACTGAAGAGAATGAGTTCAAGGAAGTTGGGTTTATCCCCAAATCCCACCGCCTAACAGCCGCCTTTCCTCTTTTTTTTTTTATTTATTTATTTATTTATTATTATTATTATTATTATTATTATTAACTTACCTGTTAACTTTTCCAATTGCCCCCACACTTAGTAACCTAGGATTATTATTTATATATATTATAATATATAATTATTCTATTTATTACACTTTCTAGTTAATTACTACTCACTCCGTCTTTCTATAAGTTGCTCATGTTGCCATTTTCGTCCGTCTTTCTATAAGTTGCTTATTGTTTTTTTACCTTTTTTGGAAACTACTATTCACTTCTTTATTATTATTTTCAATACTTTTTACACTATTTTCATTACTTTTTCACTTTTCTTCATCACATCACTCATACTTTTTCACTTTTTCTATCACATCACTCATACTTTTTCACTTTTTCCATCACATCACTTATACTTTTTCACTTTTACCTTAATTCGTGTGCCCAAAAGCAACGAGCAACTTATAGAAATACGGAGGGAGTACAATTTATCCTCAATTATCTACATTTAACTTACACCACTAATACACAAATAATTTGTAAAACATATTTATCCCACTATAGTCTCAAATAAAATAAACAAAGACCTTTTCATTAGTAAACAAATAAAGACATATACCAATTCAATAAATAATTTAACATTCAAAAGTAGAATAATTAGCACAACATCACAATTAACATATGAGTAATATAAAATATTCTCAAATAGTAAATAGCATGATAATAATTAAAGTGCACATAATGTATCAAATATATTCAAGTAATTATAAATTATCAAATAATTAATTTAAATGCACATAAGGCATGAAATATATTCAAGCAATTATCATATAAGGGTATGTTTGGTTCGTAAGATAAAACTATCTATCCGTCAAAATCATGCATGTTTTTTACGGATAGATAGTTTTATCTTACGAACCAAACACACCCTAAGTAAATAAAATGCATACAACACATGAAGTATATTAGCCAATGAGTACGTAGTGAGAAACTCGGGTATTACAATAAGCAAAAAAAAAAATTATTCCCAATCAAATAATGACATGTGTATATATTAAATTAATATCAAACATATATTACTGTAATAACAATTCTTGTGTAATAATAAATTTTATTAACACTTGATATTGATATACAATATAATTTCTTTATTTTGAATTTTAGGTTCTCTCTCTAGCTATGATCATCGATTCTCCTTCAACTTTGACTTGGCTCTGGTCTGATTTTAACTTTGGCTTGGGCTTGACTTTGACTTGACTTGATAACGCTTATCCAAGGACTGGGTCGTCTTGTTTTGGATCGAGCGTTGGCCTTTGAAGATTTTGATGAAGAACGTCTTGAATTTGACAAAGAACGACCTTCTAATCTTCAAAGTGGATTTGAGCTGAAAACGCTTGATCGGAGGGGTCTTGAACCTTAATCTTTGATCAGGATGTGTTTGTGGATGAATTTGATGAAGAACGCTTGAAGACGACGATGAACGCTTGTTGATCTTCAAGGTGTTCTTGGATGAGAAACGTATGATCAGAGGGATTCGCTCCTTGATTCTGGATCAAACAGTGTTTCTGGTGAAATTTGGCGAAGAATGCTTGAATATGACGAAGAAAGGTTGAAGATCTTCGAGGCGTTCTTCAGGAAAAATGTCAGATCGGAGGGATTTAGCCCCTTTGTCTTGGATCGAACGTTGTTTCTGGAAGGCTTTGACGAAGAGCACTTGAATATTCGAAGAACTTCTTCAGATTTGGTGAAGAACACTTGAATCTTCAAAGAGCTGGATCGATGGATCTTCTTAGCTCGCAGTTTTACTCGTCGAGAGGATTGCTGCTACACGTTCGTTTGTCGGAGTCTTCGTTTGGGTGTGGACCACTTCGAATGAACATGAAAGGCCCATATTTATAGGGTGGGAGGTGAAGAACCTTCCTTATCTGCGCTGACACGTGGCGCAATCTGGTTGGCTGATGTTGATTTGATTGACACCATTTACGAATCGACCAAATTTAGCTTGATTGATTTCCGCCGTCTTCTTTATTTATACGAAACACTTATTATTTCGCATAAATATTAGCAAATCAGCCATTTATTGCAATTTACGAGTATCGGGAGACTCGTAATTTAATAACGACTTGTATCGTGTACAATAAATATCATTTTACTATTTAATTAGAGAATTAATTTGATAAATTCTCAAAATTAAAATAGTAATATATGTTTGATATTTATTTAATTTATACATGTGTCACCATTTAATTGGGAAACAAAATTTATTTGCAAACATATATTACTATTTTAATTTTGAGGATTTATCAAATTAATTCTCTAATTAAATAGTAAAATGATATTTATTGTACACGGTACAAGTCATTATTAAATTACGAGTCTTCCGGAACTCGTAAATGACAATAAATGGTTGATTTGCTTTATTTATGCAAAAACATAAATATCTCGTATAAATAAAGAAGACGACGAGAATCAATCAAGCTAAATTTGATCGATTCATAAATGTTGTCAATCAAATCGGCATCAGCCAATCATATCGCGTCATGTGTCAGCGCGAATAAGGAAGGTTCTTCAACTCCCACCCTATAAATAGGGGCCTTTCATGTTCATTCAAAGTGGTTCACACCCAACGAAGACTACGACGAGCAAAACTGCGAGCTAAGAAGATCCATCGATCGAACTCTTCGAAGATTCAAGCATTCTTCACCAAATCTGAAGAAGTTCTTCGAATATTCAATTGTTCTTCGTCAAAGCCTTCAAAAAACAGTGTTCGATCCAAGACAAAGGGCCTATATCCCTCCGATCCGACGTTTTTTTAAGAACACTTTTGTTGAGCAATTTATACAACCGAAAGATTTATGTGGCTAATTATACGTAGAAAATTACTCAAACAATAATTTAAAGATGTAATTTGGATTTGTAATAGTAATTATAATTGGAAAAGTAAAGAGAGAAATTGTGTAATGTATTTCTTGTATTTGGGAAATCAGATCCCTACAAATGAGATATTTTTACATATTTATACCCTTTCTAAGGGTGAGGTGGCGTCCATTTAAGCCACATGGTTTCTGGTG
>JAPKLY010000421.1:335815-349871 GCA_026898435.1 Prunella vulgaris
ACTCATTCCTGCTTGTTTATACTTTGGTTATTTTTTAATCCTCAAGCATAGATTCTTTTGTCAACAACTTTGAAGATCATCAAGCGATCTTTGCCGTCTTCAAACGTTCTTCGCCAAATCCAGCCCGAAACATCCTTCGATTAGAAACAAGGAGTTGCATCCCTCTGATCAGACATTTCCAGTTTAAGAATAACTCGAAGACAACAAGTGTTCATCACCGTCTTCAAAGCGTTCTTCATCAAGTTCATCCACAAACACGATCCGATCAGAGATCAAGGTCCAAGACCCCTCCGATCAAGTGTTCTATATCAAATACCTCGAAGATTAAGATCGTTCTTCGTCAAATTCAAGGCGTTCTTCATAAAAATCTTCCAACGACCTCGCTCAATCCAAAACAAGACAAACCCGTCCTTGGATGAAGTGTTTCAAGTCAAGCCCAGTCAAAGTCAAAGCCGACTTCAAAGTCAAGATAAAAGCCAAGTCAAAGTTGAAGGAGAATCAGAGGACAAGTTAGAGAAAAGAACCCAAAATTCAAACAATAAATTGTATATCATTTCAAGTGTTAATAAATATCTTATTTACACAAAAATTGTTATCACACACGCAGTCTGCACCAACACAACACGAGCCACGACACACATCTCAAAAGGTAAGTTTTGTTGAATTTTATTCACCCTCCTTTCCAATTTGATCCACCATAATTCAATTTTATTATAATGTTTGTCATCTTATTGTGTTAAGATTTATTCAAATCTAGGGTTTATAAAACAAAAAATATTTTGAGTATTTTGAGGTGAATTCTTTATATCTGCTAATTATTAAAATATTTTCTTAGATAATGGAGCGTTATTACAAAAAAAATCCGAATGTTGTAGAGGAGATATCATGTTCACCCGAGAATGTGTCTACCCGTAATTCTCATGCTCAAGAAACTTCAAATGATAATGAACCAGAAAATCTTCCTAGCGACCCGGGACTTCGGCCAAAGATAATAAGTTATCCTTCGAACTTAATTGAACAAGTTCGTATAGCTTATTTATTAAAAGGTCCATGTCAACCACACAATCATATATTTTTTCAAAGGGTTGATGGGAGTCATAAACGTGATGAATTTAAGGATTGGTTGGAGTATAACATTAAAAAAGATGTTTTCTTTTGTTTGTATTGTTATCTTTTCTCGATGGGAATGAGTGAAAAGGGGCATGATTTATAACTGGAGGATTTAATGCTTGGAGAAAGAAAAAAAGACTGAAGAATCATGTTGGAGATCATAATAGTGTAGATTGGCTTGTCAAGATTTTATGCATCGAGCTCAACATATTGAAGTGTCTTTTTCAAAAAAATTGGAGCAGTTAAAGATTGATTACCGTTGTAGATTAAATACATCTGTTATTTGAGTGCGCTATCTCCTTATGCAAGAATTAGCTTTCCGAGGTAATGATGAGATGGAGAAATCATTAAACCAAGGAAATTTTATTGAACTTCTCAAAGTTATTGCTTCATGCAATGAAGAAATCCACAATGTTGTTTTGAAAAATGCTCCTGAAAATCTCAAACTTACATCATCTGAGATTCAAAAGGATATTGTAAATGCAGCTGCAATTGAGACTACTGATGCCATCATTAAGGATATTGGGGATGATTTTTTTTCTCCATATTGGTTGATGAGTGCTAAGATATTTCAGTCAGAGTTGTTATATGATATGTGAACAAGAGTGGGTGTGTTATTGTACATTTTCTTGGTCTAATACATGTGAGTGACACAGCTGCAACATCACTTGAGAAAGGCAATGATTCTTTGTTCTCTACTTATGGTTTGAGTACATTTAGCTTGAGAGGTCAAGGGTATTATGGAGTAAGTAATACGAGAGGTGAATTCAATGGACTCAAAGGTTTGATATTGAGAAAGAATTCTAGTGCTTATTATATACATTGTTTTGCTCATCAACTCCAACTCACACTTGTTGTTGTTGCTAAAAATAATACAATCATTGCTTCATACGATAACACACTTATGTAATATTTTTGGAAGTTCTTGCAAGCATTGAGAAGTTCTTCGAGAAATATAAAAGGAAAAAGTTATGGAAGGAATTGCCAATGATGAAATTACAACTGGAAAAGTAAAGAATCGGGAAATGACATTGAAGCGACCTGGAGATACTCGTTGGAGTTCTCATTATGGTACCCTCACTAATTTGATGCATTTATACTCTTCTGTTGTTAATGTTCTTGAGTATGTTGGAGAGCGTGGTCTTGATGATGCACAAAGAGCTGAAGCAATTGATTTGCTAGATATTGTTAATCGATTTGAGTTTGTGTTTATATTACATCTTATATTTTGGTTCGATAATTATTAGCAATTTAAGGGTATCAATATTCTTATTAATTTTTTTTCCATTCATTTCATAGGTTTAACATTTAATTTGATAAGTTATACTAGTGCTAGGAGTACTTTCGATTCGTTTTTTCATTCGTCATTTGAAAGATCGAAAAAAAAACATACTATCCTTCTTTTGCAATTGTTTAAGAACATTAAGAATTTAACACAAAATTAAAATTTAGATCGGGGTGTTACATGTCGACGAGAAGACATCTCTCTCGTTAATTTTGTGTACATATGCATGTTGGTGTAGAGAGTAATGTGGCACAATTGCATTTTTCCTTCTTCCTCTCTTCTTTAGTATCATTTCACCATCACAGATTTCTCATATTATCTCTAAAAGAGAAGATACTGAAGAAGAGAGGAAGGAGGAGAAAAGCAATTGTACACATTACTCTATGCACCAACGTACATATATGTACACAAAATTAATGAGAGAGAACTGTGGTTAACAACTCATGATGGAGGTATCACATTATTGCATAATTATTCCTTTCAGTCTACTCTTTTATTAATAACTGAAAAATGCAATCCAAGAATGAGATGAGTGTTGTTTCGCGTCACCAGTCATTGGTGGTAAAATCGATTGTCCCTTCCAATCGATTTTGTGGTTATCGACTGAAATTCAATCGTGAATATATATTCACTTATTGATTTTAAATTAAATTCCTTATTTTTTCCTATTTTATTAAATTATATTAAAAATATCTTTATTTAAACAATTTTTTTAAAACAACGTGGGGTGGAAAAACTATTCAAAATATCAATATACCATCGAATGGAATTGTGTGGAAAGTAAAAAATTATTCATTAGTGTTATCCTATGGTACACAGATTCTTCTAAAAATATTATAATGCAGTATCAGATTCGCACCCTCACCCTAAAAGGGGTAAGATTCTTCAATTCTCGTGTCGGATTCTCCACGTGGCGAATTCATCTCCCACGTAGCGAATTCAGCTAGCAGATTCTCGAATCCACTGCACGAATCCTATTTGTAAGCATTAAATGTATTATTTAAATTGAATTTCATTGTTTCGTATAATTTAAATTGATAGTGTGACACTCGTTTTAGATTGAATTTACTACTATGATTTATGTATTGAACTATTGTAACTCAAATTGATTTTTTTTACATAATTATATTATATTATTGAATATACTCAAATTTTAGGTGATAAAAAATATAAATGATTTATAAAATTTTTATAAAAAATATATGTTTTAGATATTATATATAATAAAATATAAATAAATAGACGTATTCTTAACGAATTGCACCGTAATTTTTTTAAAAACTCGTATTCTCAAACTCGTATCGTATCGCACTTGCATCTGTGTATCCTCATCTTGTGTAACATAGGTGTTATCCAATGCAGGAACAACTTTTTAAAGATCGGCCTAGAGGTGGCGCCATCTGTATTTCGATAACAACTACATCAACTCACAATCATTCATAAAATATATACACAATAAAATCATAATCAGTTATCCACACTAAAATATCTCAAGGCAATAAAATCTTATCCACACTAAAATATCTCAAGGAAAAATAATTAAATTGGGGGCCATAACCATTTGTCAAGTAAGTTGCCCTTCCCCTCCATATATTGATGTCTCCCTCAACTCAATCCCAATGGAAATGCAAGCTCCATTTCCAATATTAGACCATCAGTTGCTGTTTGCATGGACTATAATGTAAAAATTATTTATTATTATTATTATTATAAAAGGATAAAATGATCTTTGAGAGTATATATATATTTTTTGTAAATTGGAGTTCATATAAACTCTACTATTAGTCATATATTAATATAAATAATTGATAAAATTGAGTTCACTAAGATATCAGACCACACAAGTTTTTGTCTATTTTAATGTATAAGTTGATTAAGATAAAACAATATACATAGTATAATTTAAAAATATTTAAAATGATTTACTCTACAAGGCAACATAACACTTTAAAACAAATTACCAAATAAAAAGAGTTTAAATGCATAACATTCAGGTATAAACTCAAGACAAATACCAACAATTGTTGGAATACGGCGTATTTAACTAAACAAATCCTTACATGATACAATGTTATTTTGAATAAATTGTGAGATTAATTTAAACTATATATTCACTACTAACTAATAAATTATTATCATCCCACCTACGACATCCTCATTCCTCACCAGAGAATGACTTTTGCTGTGGAGTTTAAACTATGTTTAGCTCAAACAATAGAAACTAACACGGTTTAACCTTTTAAAAAAAGAATTAATTAAATTTATATATTACAAAAACTCCACTTATTTATGACCCGAAGTGTAGAATTTGGACATCTTCCAGAAATTCAGAGACAACATTAGCTAATGAAGAAATTCACTCAAAAAATCTAAACCATGACCAGCACAATGAAACCACAAAGGCGTACAAATGAAAGACATACATGAGGTGAATTAAACCGACCCTGGGATAGGTCATATAAATTCCAATTATCGTTACCAGTTAACCATTTCACAGGTCATATTCAACCCTCTAACTAGTGAGCTTCTTGATACAGATGTTTTACATAACAAAATGCCACAAAGACTTAGACGAAGAGAGCAGAGTTTAACGGCCTCTGCCACGTCCACGCCCGCGACCACGGCCCCTGCCACGCCCCACAGCTCTTCCTGAATTCGTGGAGAATAAGAGATTACAGTTTTGAAACTAAACACAAATTTTAATGGGAATGATATCATTCGTCACTTTTGGTGTTTCATTTTGTTTTACACTGTCTAGATGTACGACATCGGACATGTGAGTGATAAAAAGAATAAATAAATGGATTGTATATAGCATACGGACACACGTTCATGATCAAGAGGGTGAAACACAAAGTGAATTGCGAATAGTGGCACATATTAATTGAACTGGTTTTAATGAATATTTTCTTACCCGCAGTTGGCTTTTTGGGCTTGACCCTAGGCGTCTCTTCCACTAGCAATGTCTCGAGATTCAAGCTGTCTGGAAGTATGTAATAACGAATATTGTTACCCCTTACACTCAAGTGATCCATAGTAACTGGATTCTTTCCCTTAAGAGTAAGCTTTACAGTCTTCAAATGTGTATTCATACTGATATCAACACCTGCCAGAAACAAGGAGTCAGAAACTGAAGTTCAAGCGCTGCCCAATTTGAACATGTTATTTCAGTTCAAAGAATTTTTTTGCTATATGATTGTTAGTTGCAGGGCAGATAGGTCTCAGTAAAGCGAAAAAGGAAATTGCTCTCATCCTCTTCATATGAATATCGGAGACATCTCAACTATGACCACTTAAAAGTTCAACAATGCAACTAGATTTTAACAAGCAATTTGCAATATCTTTCAGGCAATGGTTATTAGTTGCAGGCAGCAAGTTTTGAGGTGCATCAGGTACAGAGATGGAACTCATAACCTCTTGAGGAATCTTATCGTACAACTGCTACTCTAGTTAACATTATTGACAACTCAGGACATTTTCCAAGAAATACATGCCAGCCATTTCACATATTATTAAAGAAATTAATGTTTTTACAAGCATGTAAAGAACTGGACAGCAAGTGTTAAATGAGGGGAGCTGTTGAGATTATAATTGGGTACGCTACAACTATAATATCAGAGCAAAACTCGGTTTCGTTTCATAATGCTGACCTTTTCAGGAATCAATTTTTATGGGAAAATTATTTGACAAATCTTCTCTATATCAAACAGTGAGTTTCAAACCCTTTGCTAAATGCAACACCCAAGACATCAAAACTATGATTCTTTATCTTGCCCTTCATCAAAGTTATTAAGATTCTTGTATGAGTTCCCAAGATTCAAAAACAAGAAGTTTCAACCGAGCAGCAAGAAAAAATAGTTCAAAACTCAGAGGCTAATTTCCTCCCCCCCCCCCCCCCCCAACCAAAAAAAAGAAAGAAAGAAAAAAGACGCGCCTATACATCACATTTCAAACCCCAAAACCAAACCTCTTCTGTATACCAAATTTCTTAGTGAATGACAATTGACGGCTCGCGGCTAAATCATTACAAGATTTGAACGAAAGCTAAAATATAATCCCAATAACAATAACGCGTAAACTCGCAAGAGGTAAATAATCGAAATCCGAGATCGGGCGAGAGCAACCTACCGGTAATGGTGCCGTGCACAACCGTGCCATTTTTAAGCTCAATCGACACAGTCTCATTGTTCAATTTCATCAAAAATCTGTTTGAATTGCATAAATAAGCCTACATTAAACTTCATTTGACTGTAAAGGCATAAATTGAACGGCAATAAGAGAATATGGTGAACAAAATCAACCGAGAGAAATACGAACGAACCTTACGAGCTTCATCGTCGCCGGAAAACTAGGGTTTTGTAGAAGCAAGAAAAAGCGTGAGAGCCTTGGGTAGAAGATGAAGGGTTTTAGCAATGGATGGCCAGTGGCGCCTATACCAAATTGTTTGAAGATCTGATGAGAGTAATATTTGGGCCTTGTGGACCAAAGGGCCCAAAAGCTCAATAAAAGGTACGGCCTGCTCCCTCGTCAAATTCAAATTAAGTGTTTGTTTCCAAACTTTTAAAAAAAGTAAAAGTATTTATTTTAAAAAAAAACACTTAAAATATATTTTTAACTACTATTGTAAGTGTTTATTACCATTTTTGGTGCATATTTGCAATCTTTAGTAGAATTGAAAAAGTGATATTAAGTAAATTTAGTAACAAAATGAAAAATAAGGAGTGTTTTAAACTTAAGTGGTTTTGAAAAATGATTAAGAAAAATGTGTTTGCAAAATAAGTGCTTCTAAAAAGAGTATTGAATATTATTTTATTGGGGAATGTGTAGAAGTGCTTAACTAGAAGTTAAAAGCTAAAAATTGTTGCTTGAGCAAAAGTAATACTCCCTCCGTCCCACTATAAATTGTTCATGTTGCCATTTTCCTCCGTCCCACTATATGTTGCTCATTACTTTTTTACCTTTTTTGAAAATTACTATTCATCTTGTATTATTATTTTCACTACTTTTTATACTATTTTCATTACTTTTTTACTTTTCTTCATCACATCACTTATACTTTTTTTCCATCACATCATACTTTTTTACTTTTACCTTAATTCGTGTGTCCAAAAGCAACGAGCAACTTATAGCCGGATGGAGGGAGTAATAAGCACTTATAATAGTTGTTGAAAACATGTTTTAAGTGCTTCATTTTAAAAAAAAATAAGCACTTTTACTTTTTGTGCATGTTTGCAAACTCAACATAAAAATAAAAGTGCTTATTTTTTTAAAGAAAAACACTTAAAACATGTTTTCAACAACTATTTTAAGTGCTTATTATTACTTTTGGTTAAGCAACAATTTTTAGCTTTTAACTTTTACTTAAGCACTTCTACACATTTCCCAATAAAATAATACTCAATACCCTTTTTAAAAGCACTTCTTTTGCAAACATATTTTTCTTAATTATTTTTCAAAATCACTTAAGTTTAAAACACTCCTTATTTTTCATTTTGCTACTAAAATTACTTAATATCACTTTTTCAATTCTACCAGAGATTGCAAACATGCACTATGTTGAGTTTGCAAACAAGCACTTGGTCAAGCAACAATTTTTAACTTCTATCTTCCACTTAAGCACTTTTACACATTTCCTAAAAAATAATATTCAATACCTTTTTTAAAAGCACTTCATTTGGAAACATATTTTTCTTATTTACTTTTTAAAATCACTCCTTAATTTTCATTTTGCTACTAAAATTACTTAATACAATTTTTTCAATTCTACTAGAGATTGCAAACAGGCAGTTAGTGCATATTTGCAAACTCAACATAAAAAGTAAAAAATGTTTATTTAAAAAAAAGTACTTAAAACATGTTTTCAACAATTATTTTAAGTGCTTATTATTACTTTTAGTCAAACAATAATTTTTAGCTTTTAACTTTTATTTAAACACTTTTACACATTCCCAATAAAATAATACTCAATATTCTTTTTAGAAGCACTTCTTTTGCAAACACATTTTTCTTAATCAATTTTCAAAATCACTTAAATTTAAAACACTCCTTATTTTTCATTTTGCGATTAAAATTACTTAATATTACTTTTTCAATTCTACTAGAAATTACAAACATGCACTAAATTTCGACAGTTTATTAAATAAAATAAATTTTTTATTTTACAATGTTGCAATACAAAATGAGTACGGGAATTTTACTTTTAAAATTTTTTAAGCACAATTCATCAACAAACGGGGTAGCCCTGAACCCGACGTCCTCAACCTCCTTTTATCTCTTTATTTATTCTTTCTCTTATTTGGTTGTTGATTTAGGGGGTGTTTAGTTCATGACTTTTGAGAGTGAGTAATGATAATCAAAGTCATAGTGTGTGGAATGACTCTACTATGATTTTGATTCCCAAAAACTGTGGAATCAACCATAGTTCAGCTATATGAGAACTATAACTTTCATTCCATACCATTTCCATTCCTATACCCTTTCCATTCCTTACAATTATACCAAACGCCCCCTTACTGTTTTAATTTACACCAAGTGTATCTCTTAGGGAGTTGCCAACTAAAATTCAAAATTTGATTCATTTGAGGCACCTCTCTCTACACAATCTCTAAAGGAGTTACCAGTGCCTACGCAGAATAGTCAACCATAAATGTTCAGTAAAAAATGGGTGCTTGAAAACAAGACAGATACTTTAAAAATACACACATTTCTTTAGTTCTGTATATACAATAATAGATGATAAGTAATTTAGATATCAATCCCAATCTATAATTGCATACACGTAGCTTATCCCTAGATAAACAATAACTAGAGAACAAGTATTTGGAATTACTTAAACAGGGTATTTAACGATCGTTTGTTTTATCCATTGGTCCAGGACAATGAATTATCTCTCCTTACACTTTAGGTTTAGTCTTGTATGCACCAGTTATACCGTACAACTCAAGTTCATTTTTAAAAAGTTATACAAAATACTACTGAAAAGTTACACATGTTATTACTGAAAAATGTATTTTTAATAGTGTAATTTTTCAGCAGGTATTTTGTGTAACTTTTTAAAAATAAATTTGAGTTGCACAGTGTAACTGGTGCACAAGAGACTTACCCTACACGTTAATATATTCAAAACAACGTACAACATTACACCACGGAAGTAGAGTCGAGCTTACACCATAATTTTGCCTTGTATCACTTCCACAGCTTTCCCTCGAAGAAACACCCTTTGATTCTTCTCATCAAGATGCAGGTACAGAACCCCACTCCTGGGCGATGCCTAATTCAAATGCGTAAATTAGCACTTTCGGGGAAATCAATTCAGTAGTAAAAAATGTGAGCAGCAGAGTTTGAATTTACTTGATATGCAATGAAGTCATTTTTGCCCAGCTTTTTACTCCAGTAGAGTGCTAAGGCACAGTGTGCACTTCCACATACAGGATCCTATTATATACACATGAAAATCTCAATCGTTATCCTAACTCAATATTGTCCATATGAATCAGCAAGCCTGATAAGATATGAGGAGAGATTCATGGAACATATAATTGCGTAATCTATTATGAATTATCCGCCGTAACTCTCTCCAAACTCAATATTCCAACATGATGCAGAAAGCAATTTAAGGAGATAGTTTGGGAACTCTGTCTTCATGCCCAATAACTATCACACAACATAATTGGTTTGACGGATGGAGATAAAGATGTTTGTTATAATTCAGCATATTACCTCATTTATCCCAAGTTTTGGGCAGAAAAAGCGACTAAAGAAATCAAATCCTGAGCCTGTGGGAGCAGGACCAGTAATGATTAATCCTCGGCCAGGACACTTCCGTATCTCATCAAAATTTGGCTCTACTTCAACAACTGCCTCCCCAGATGGTAACAGGACCTGCCAACATCATATCAAATATAAGAAATACTGATATGCTTTTATATAATATAACCGAGTTCTAATGTTATGATGATCATCGTCCACATTATGTACTACGCACATACAGATGAGAAACATAATTAGCTCTCTTTCAGAAGTGCAAATGACAAAAATAATCAATTAACAAAATGGAATACTCACAATGAGGTCTTCTGCAGTAGTGTGAATCTCATTCACAGAAGAAACGTTTAAGCTTTTACAAAGAGTTGAATGAATCTCATTTGTAGAATCATAATTCTTTATTGGGACAACCGGAAAATCCAGTTCAATTAGGAAGCTGCTAGGATCGGATAAATTACCATTCTCCGACAGAGCAACTCTCTTTGCTGTTAAAATACCAGAGAGGGTTGAGAACTCAATAGTACTATCAGATTTGACCATATTAGATGAGAACAGGAAGTGAGATGCAGCTAAAGTTGCATGTCCACACAGTTTCACCTGCAAAAAGAAAAAACAAAGGAAAAACTGAACAGTTCAATCTCATTTTGATATTTATAATCAAACAGAAGGTCCACACTAGGCAAGTAGGATCCATTTTTTCAGTTTAATCTCTACTACTTATTTAACTGAAACAACACTGATTTTGGAACACCAAAATCACCGGCTAGAACTAAGGATCATTTGGCTAAACTTATTTTTAAACATCTAATAAGCTCTAACATCTATTAAATTATTTAAAAAGCTTATATGATGAGTTTTCGAAGTTGTTAAACTGTATTACTAATACAACTTATAAGCTTTTTGATAACATATTATAATTTTTTCAAAATTAATTTTAATATAAAAATAAATATTTTTTATGTTTAGGTGGGGAAGGTATGGTGGGGTCCGGGGTGGGGCGGGTTGGTGGGAGTGGAGGTGGTAAAAAAATAAATAAGAATATCTCAATTTAATTATTTTTACAGCTTATAAGCAGTAAGAAACTTATTTTAAGATTTTATAAATTGTTAAATATCGTATTTTATCAAACACATTAGGAGTGCTTATAAACACCTAAACAACTTATGCTTTGTTTTTAAGCTCTGCCAAACAGCCTCGAACTCCTTCAGAATCATATATAAGCAGTCAAACAAAAATGATATAGTTCATGCGGTGCGGATATAGAAGGATTGTTAGAATTTAGCATTAATCCATCATATATCTGAAATTGAAACAAGGGAGAACATATATCAGTGAAAATCAAGAACTCCATCATATCTCTACGGCACCGGGATCCAATTCAGAGAAGGCATAGAATTACTTCCAAATTTACGGTCAGGACTTTAATATATAACTTAACCTTAGAAACATATTTAGCTTCTAAGCAATCAAATCAAGAATTTGTTTTTTACACTTTAAGAGGGTATCTGCACAAACAACTTAACCCTCCACGGTTTAAAATTGTTTCTATGCAATCTCATCATCTATATATGGAGTATTCATATTGGCAATTGTTACGATCCTCTATCCTAGCTAATTTGGTGTTTCGACATATGTTCCATGGACTTTAAACATTAAATTGGGAAAGGGGATCCATGCCTATTGACAGTCAGCTAATAGTCAATACCTTGAATATTCAACATGTATACAAATTCAGCACGCTTCCTTCAAAACCAAAATTTATGAACCCGACCAATTGGAGTAGGTCTCTTGTGAACTCAAGTTCACGTGAACTTATGTTATGTGTAATCACTATCACTATTATAAAAATATACTTATTTATTAACAGTGATACTGTGTATTCACAACACTCATAGTGAATATACATAACACTTAATAGTGTATACACATGACAGTGATAATTGATAAACTCTAGTTCACATCGATTTCATACAAGTTTTTGTCTACTAGCTGTTGCAACACAGTTCGAACTCTCTACACCACCACTTAATAATCAGGAAATTTAGACATCAACATACCTAAAATCGTACAAATAGTAAATTCATCTAATAATATATATATATATATATATATATATATTAAAGTCAATTCATGTATTGGGGTCGGTCCATTCAATTGGTCACTGGGATTGAGCCCCAGTCCTTAGATCGAATCATAAGCGTAATACTCAGTCAGGAAGAATTTAGGAAAAGAGCGAACCTCGGCAACAGGGGTGAACCAGCGAAGGAGGTACCTGGGGACAGGTACGTCGGCCGATTCAGTGAGTCGAGTCAAGTAGCAAGTCTCGGATATGTTGAACTCACCCGCCACCGCTTGCAGCCACGCCTCATCTCTCTCCTCCTCCAGCAGGCACACCGCCGCCGGATTCCCCTTGAATGCAGAATCGGTGAATGCATCAATCTGTTTTCATTATCAGTCAAAGGATTCCGATTTTCAAACGCAGAATTGAAACATGTGAGCGAGTGTGGATGAGGAAAAAAAATGAGAGAGATTCTCACCACGCTGTATCCAACAAATTTAGGAATCATGGTCAATTTTCAACAACTAGAAATTAACCAAAATTGGTAACACAATATGGTATAGACTATGGATAGCTAACAGCTGAAGATTAGCTAATAATTAGGGAAAAAATTAGTTGACTGATGTCGACAGATTCTAAAAGAATATTTTGCAATTGTGAAGATTAGGAAAATTTTAGGTGCTAGCCAAATATGACTCTGGGCATATAAAGAAATTTCGTAAAAGATACTTCCTCTATTCTCATTTTATTATTTTTATTCGTTTTACTTAGGGGGTGTATTTGATTAGGATTTTAAAAGACTTTTTTAGCTGAAAAAAATCCTGCAGATTTTAAAGATTTTGTAGGATTTTGATGACTTTTAAGATTTTGCAGGATTTTGTAAGACTTTTAAAATAAGGATTTTAATGGATTCTATAGGACTTTGTAGACTTTGCAGAATTTCATGGATTTGTGACATACAATAAAAATTCAAAATTTTTCATACCTTCAAATTAAAAAAAAAGAAGAAAAAGTTAAAGACAAAAAAAATCATAATATCATGTCCTTTTAAATAGCATTACTCCACATATTCATAGCTATACTAGTCCTCCAAACATTAGCGTCATGTCGTTCTTGCTCTTGAGTTTGAATGATAGGCTCAAAATCACGGTCTTCATTAACTGGTAATGTTGAAGATGAAGGTTCGTCCACCGATTCAATTGGAAATTCATCAGAATGACATTCTTTGCGAATAAAGTTATGTAGAGCTGCACATGCTAATATTATCAATATAAAAAAGTATCGAAATTGAATAATCAAAGCAACCAAAGTAAAATATAACAAAACTCAAATACCGTAAAAAAATATTATCAATATAAAAATATTACCTAATGACATATGTAATATATAATATTATTATTATAATAATACTATATAAAAATAAAGATTTATCTTGTATATAAGTTAGGATGAACAATATCGTTTTTTAATACTATTTAATGATTAATTATTAATTATTTTTATTTATTCTAGTATATATGTATATATAATATTATATTACTCTTCGTCACTGTAATTATTTTATCGTTGATGTTATAAATGTAGAGATGAAATTATAAGATTAAAACTATTTTAGGTCTTAAAAATTAATAATTATATATAAATCAATTTGGGGATAAATAAAGTCATTAATTAAAAAAGTCCACCGAAATCCTAGAGGTTTTGATGGGATTGTTGGTATTTATAAAATACACTAAAGAATCCATCAAAATCCATCAAACCCAACAATCCTTTAAAATCCTTATATTTTTTAATACCAGTGGATTGTTTTTAAGTCTTTTAAAATCCTGATTGAATAC
>JAPKLY010000421.1:349881-400711 GCA_026898435.1 Prunella vulgaris
AATACCAGTGGATTGTTTTTAAGTCTTTTAAAATCCTGATTGAATACCAATGGATTATTTTTAAATCCTTTAAAATCCTGATTGAATACCAACAGATTTTTTTATAAGAAAAAAGTCCTTTAAAATCCCACGAAATCTTAAACGAATACACCCCCCTTAGGGATGACTACGGGGCGGGTCTGGAACGGGTTTGACCTATCCCAGGACCCGCCCCGCCAAGAATTTTTAGGACCCGAGACTCCCCCTGCCTCGCCTTAATTATGAGTTGGACCCGCCCTGTCCCGTCCCACGAACCCGGCGGGTTTTACCCGCCCCGACCCGTCTACCCGCCTATTTTTTATTTTATTTTATTTTTATCATACATATCAAACACTTTACACAAAATATAATAAATTTTAAAATATAACATCAATATGCATATGCATAATTCAAACAACAATAAATATGCAAAATAATCCACTTCAAGTTTCAACTTATTAAATCTAAATATTTAAAATTACACATATATTGTTCATTGAAATTAAAATAATAAAAATTAATAAACTCTAATTTGTACAATTTTTGCTCATGACTTTATGCACATATTTAATCTAATAATTTAATGAATATGTTAATTAATAGTCTAATTTTTATATATTTAATTATACATATATAATATATATAATATATTTATTTAACTATATATATTTAATTAATATATATATATATATATATATTTATATACGGGACGAGTCCACCTAATACCAAGACCCGTCCCAAACCCGACGGGTTTTTGGTCAAACGGGTCCTAACCCGCCCCACGACCCGTTTGACCATGTTTTTACCCGGCCGTACGGGGCGGGTTCATGGCAGGTCCGGGTTTGAACCCGCCCCATTGCCATCCCTAGTTTTACTTATATAATTTTTATTTGTTTTTCTATCTTATTAGAAATTAATATTCACTTTTTATTATATTTTCATTATGTTTTACTATATTTCTATTATTTTTTACTTTTTCTATCACAACACTTAATTTTTTTTCCTTTTTTTCATCATATCACTTATATCTTTTCACTTTTACTTCAATTTGTGTGTTCAAAAGCAACGGACAACTTATACCGGGATGAATGGAGTATTTTATTAATGAAAAAAACTGTATGAGCCAGTGTCATAACATGAAACCTATCATTTATTAATAAAAAATAATTAATTATAAAATTTTAAAAAAATTTAAAAAATATTAGTCGCTTTTAATAAAAATATTATCACTTTTTATTGATAAGTGCAGGTCTCATTAAATGAGTTGGTCTCACAGAAAACTTATTTAATAGCTAATTAAGGTAACACCCTAATAGTTAATTAAGGTAAATTTTACTTTAAAACACTAAAAATAGCTTTTAGAATCACTTATTTTCTAAAGCTATCTCTCATGACTTTTGAAAATAAGTGATTCTAGAAGTTGTTTTTAAATAGGTGCAAACTGACACTAAATCATAGCATAATATCGTAATCCACTAAAAAATCTCTACTCAGTACCAATCTAAAGTTATCGAAAACAATGGAGCCTCTTTAGCTAACTCATGGGCCAAGACATTTTCGCTCCTAGGGATATAATTAATGGTCTCACTAAGCCATGTCTCGTGTTTTCCCAAATACAATCCAACGAGTGACCTTCATGACTATAGCATTTCTTCCTCTTATAAATGGCATGTACCGCTTCCGGGGAATTAAACCAGATCCAAAAATCTTAAGGGAATTGTAAGACATATGATAATATCATCGTATAATTTGGTAATTGATTTTCTCACTATTTATAAAGAGAATTACAACAAAATTACATTTAAGGGAAACTATATACAAGGAAAAGATAAAAAAACAAATAAATATTTTCGAAGTTATGAAATTATTGACCATATCTTTGATTTACAAAAATATTTGTATCCTCTCTATTACATCTCTCAAGCGAAGTGATGGGTTAGAATCAACGCGAATCTTGGACAACAACAAGTCAAACATAGGACGAGGTAAACTCTTCGTAAAGATATCCGCTAGTTGAAGCTCGAAGGGAACAAACTGAGTGCGCAAGTGTCCATTAGTAACGAGTTCTAGGATAAAATGGTAATCAATGTCAACATGTTTAGCTCTTTATGGGCAATAGGATTTTGACTCCAAAAGAGAGCACTTTTGTTGTCACACAACAATGGAGGAGTAGAGAATGGTAGTGCACGAAGCTCTTTAAGCAAAGGGGATAACATGTCCATTTCTTGAGCAGTTTTCGCAAGTGCACGATACTTAGACTCACAACTTGAGCGAGCAACAATTGGTTGTTTCTTGGCACTCCAAGAAACCAGATTGCCGCCAAGAAAGATAGGACAGCCATAAGTAGACTTTCGGGTCTCCTCACAACGAGCCCAATCAGCATCAGAATAGCCAAGGACCTAGTAGTCCGTAGAATGGTCAAAAGTGAGTCCATAGTGGATAGTTCTCTTAACATAATGAAGAATCCTTTTGATTGCCAGAAAATGAGCAGTAGTAGGAGCTTGCAGAAATTGGATGACATGATTCACAAAAAATGAAAGGTCGGGGCATGTGATGGTGAGATATTGAAGGGCGCCCACAAGAGACCTGAATAATGTAGGATTCTTAAATGGTTCGCCTGTTGAAACCAGAGATTCTCCTGCAGCCAACGGTGTGGAGACAGACTTTGAATCAAGTAATTCTGCCCGAGTGAGAATATCGTGTGCATATTTGGCCTGTCACAGAAATAAGCCAAACTCTGTACGAGTAATTTCAAGACCCAAAAAGTAACTCAAAGAGCCGAGATCTGTGACAGCAAATTCTTTGTAAATCTGAGAAATAAATCGATGTATGAAATCATAGTTACTACATGTTACAATAATGTCATCATCATAGAGCAACAAAAAAATAGTGCAGTCAGAGTGATGTAAGAAAAAATAGTGAAGTATTTGTGCGATTGCGATTAAAACCAAAAGAGATAAGAAATGTGCTAAAACGATCAAATCATGCACGAGGTGCTTGACGAAGACCATATATAGCTTTCTTTAACCTGCAAACATGATTAGGATAACGAGGATCAATTAATCTCGGAGACTGAGACATATAAACAGGTTTATCAAGGAGACCATGCAAAAATGTATTTTTAACATCAAGCTGATGAATAGGCCAGCGACGTTGCACAACAAGTGCCAAAATGACTGTACTGTAGCAGCACGAATAGCATGACTAAATGTGTGAGAAAAATCAAATCATGGTATTTGTGTAAAACCTTGAGCCACTAGACGGGCTTTGTACCGAGCAATGGAACCATCAGATTGTACTTCGTGCGGAACACCCATTTAGATCCAACTATATTTTCAATTGGTGGTTTGGGAACCAAATCCTAAGTGTTGTTAGTGCCTAAAGTGGTCATCTCGTCTCTCATAGCAGCTAACCAATGAGGAACCTTTAAAGTAAACTTGAAACCTTTTGGTTCTGAGGAAACTATTAGAAAATAAAGTAGATTTGTCATAGAAAAATTAATAAAATAACGAGGTTTAATATACCAGATTTTGCTCTCGTTCGCATAGAGTGCGTGGGTGGTGAACATGAGGAGGAACAAACAAGATTGAGTGTTGATCAGGGACAGTGGCATCAATATGGGCACGGTTGACCTGAGCTTTAACGTCATTGGTCCTATGCATAAGATCATTTTCAACTGTAAGTGGTAACAAATGTGGTGGATCGCACGTAGGAGAAGCACTGGAAGGAGAAAGACACAATGAACAAGGACGAACCAAGTGAGTAGATGGGCGAACAGTTGAAGGCAGTGTATCCAAAGAGGATATCCTTGGGGAATGAGTGAAATCAACCAAGGTAGGATCCTAAAATTTAAAAAATTGTGAGAAATCCAAAGTCGTGTCAGTTCTCTTATTAGTAGAGGAAGAAAAATGAAATAAAGATTGATAAAAATGAGCATGTCTAGTAATATAAGTGCGGAAGGTAATAGGATCATAACACCAAAAACTCGTTTGAATGCTACTATAACCAAGAAAGACACACGGCTTACTCCGAGGAACCAATTTATGAGGAGCATAATCCCGGAGATAAGGGTAGACACGACAACCAAAAACCTTAAATGCATTGTAATTAGGCGGTGAATGAAATAAAAGATCAAAGGGAGACTTATTATCAAGCAGAGGGGTAGGTAGTCTGTTTATGATATAGATAGCTGTAGAAAAAGCATCGAGCCAAAAAGAAACAGGCATATGAGCATGAAAAATCATGGATAATCTTGTTTCAATTATGTGACGATATTTTCTTTCGGCACGACCATGTTGCTACGGAGTGTAAGGGTTTGAAAAATGATGCAACACACCTTGACCCGCAAAAAAATTTCAAACATTGTTATTAGTGAACTTAGTTCCACCTTCACTTTGAAAGACCTTAATAGCAGTACTAAATTAATTGCAAACAAGTGATGTGAAACACTTTAGAACATAAAAAATTTCAGATTTTGCACGTAAAGATAAAGCCATGAGAAACGAGAGAAATCATCCATGAACAAAGCATAATATTGATAGCCATCAGTAGTAACAATAAGGGAAGGTCCCCACAAATCATAATGAACAAGATCCAAAACATGAGATGCATGTTTGACATTAATAAAAAAAAGGTAACATTTTATTTGCTAATTGACACGACTCACATAACAAAGGTTTAGGCAAAATATAAGTATTATCCAAAAACACCCAAAGTTTTTAATAACTAAATAATAGAGAAAGAAGGATGTCCCAAACGGGAGTGCCACAAGTCTAAAGACGACTTAAAAATCCTAGAATGTAAAACGACAATAAGAGCAGAAGAGACGTGATCCAAATATATTATCCATCTCTACATTTTTCCCGTGCCAGTATCTCCTTTGTCACCCGATTCTGAACTAAAAAAGAGTCATTAGAGAACAAAATATTAACAGGTAAATCGTTCGTTAGCTTACTTGTAGAAAGCAAACTTTTAGTAATGTGAGGGACAACCAAAACATCTAAGAGAGGTAAATAATTATTTACTAAATGAGATCCTGAATGAGATATAGAAAGAGTATCGCCGTTACCGACAAGGACACTACCATTACCAGAATAAGGTGCAAAGGCATCAAGGTTGGCACTGGAGGACGTCATATATGCAGAGGCGCTCGTATGGATAAACTAATCAGAATGAGATGAAGGTGTCACCAAACACTGATATTGAAAGGCTTGAACATGATTAGCAGCTTGAAGGAAGTCACAGGCATACCTATCTGGACAATGATGGGCATAGTGTGACCCACGGTAAATCTGGCAACGAGGGATAAAGTTGTGTTTGGAGCCATCACTTAAGGGAGCCTGTGGATCCTGAGAATGTGAATTAATGTCTGTTGACGTCGAGGATTCACGTTTAGGACCAGAATATGATATATGATGTTGGTTTCTAGAGGAGGAGCCCGAATGAGGAGAACAATTTCCAGAATAAGAACGTCCACCAACATTCATTGAGGACGCAATTGTAGAACTTTGCAGGCGGTTTCAAATGTGAAAAATACCACAGATGGCGATGGATGATCAACAACCTCAATGGTTTTATCACGAAGTTCGTGATCTCACGCTTGGCTGACAAGGTCGCAAAATGGAGGTAGATGAGTTACCGCCAAATGAATTTCTTTGAAGGTGCAGAAATGCGGGCCGAGCCTATGGAGAAACCAACGGCAATGATCGGGTTCTGGGATAGACACGCCGATGGCAGCCAATTGGTGGCACAAAGATTAAAACCGCCGACTGTATTCATGAACAGAGGAGTCTCCATGACGAAGAAATTGTAACTCATCTTGTAAGTGTTGAGTGTGAGAAGGAGAAGAGAGGTTGATGACCGATTCAAGTGCTGACCAAACCTCTCGTGCAGTGGTCAGGCCAACGACCTCCGACATCGCCTCCTCCGTTAGCGAAAAAAGAAGGCGAGTGAGGGCACGATCATGACGGCGTGACCAGGCTTGGTGATCCAGATTTGGGACCTTAGTGTTTGAATAATTCTTGACAGTGTTTGCTAGTATAAAAGGTGTATGATTTGTGTCAAAATTAATTTTAAAATTGAAATGTACTGTATGCACCAAGTGCACATAAAAATTACTCTCTAAAATAATATTATATTGTGCAAATCGTGTTCAGTGAATTACTCATAATACGACCAAATATAATAATGAGTGTGCTAAGCGTGATCCCAATTATATTACTCCCCCCGTCCCCCAAATTTATTTCCACTTTTCATTTTCATCCGTCCCCTAAATTTATTCTCATTCTGACTAGCGATTTTTGTTCACACAAATGCACTTTCATACAAGTGTATATGATCGTGTAGGGGTAAGCTGACCAAATTATAAATATCGAATCCACGTGAAGCTATGAGACAAATTTAATTCTAAGATTTGTGTGATGGAATTAAATAAACAAGAATCAAATTGCAAGCCTGGTTGACTAACTAAATCTACGTAAAATGCAGAAATTGAAATGAATCAAGAATAGGAAAATAATAACCTAAACAAAAACTGTTGGGACAATCAGGAAGTATTTTGATTAGATCTCAAAACCCCTTGATGAATTTGCCTAAGTATAGTTCATCAGGATGATAGGCTCAAGATAGATAGGTTAGAATAGATTTTCTATTCACAGGTATTCAGTTCAGGGGGAACGTACTGAGGAGTGAAGACTGATGGAAGACGTTCCTGATGTTTGAAGTCTGAAGACATGTCCAACCCTGAAGGGTTGATCACTGAAGCTGATCAACCTGAAACTGAACCTGAAAATCCTTGAAAGAGTCCTGAAGATGCCTAGAATTTATCCTGAAGAAGACCTCTGACCCTGACAGAACTGGGTAGTCTAAGCATGCTCAGGAAAGTCTTTGTCAGTGAAGGCTCAGTGTAACCTTGATCAGGCTGAACGTCTTACTGATGTTCTTAAGTCCTGACTTGGGCCTAGTATCAGTTAACCTGATACTTGTAAGTCCTGAGACCCAAAGGTTACACGTGCGAATGGAAGTCTGATGAAGCAGAAAGAATGTCAGAGTCTCCAACATAAGACAAACATTTATATTGAGTAAAGAACGAGAAACTCAGAGTTATAAATGTATGAGGTTCAGTAAAGTCAATGCCGACAAACTAGCCGTTGGACAAGCGACCAGTTAGAAGGCGACACGTATGTACGGAGACTGAAACTCATTTAATGCTTCTCAGAGGTGCAGGCGGCGGATCAGAAACTTTGCCATACTAGGTATGGTCCATGTCAGACAAGGACAACCAAAGACTGCATCTACCCTAAATAGGAAGGTTTGAAATTTCAAACCTCCCTATAAATACAGAGAGCCTTGCACCCATTCAAGGCTAACGGGAAATTTCCAAGAGAAACTCTCAAGATTCCAAGCACTCAAAGTTGATTTGAAACAACACTCTGAAACTTAAATTTCCCTAGTGTTGTAGTAGGAATCTCCTATGTATTATTTGCTTAGAGTATTGATCTCATCCTTAGCTTTGATTTGTTAGAAGGATCAATACAAAATAGTTGGAAAACGTGTATACCAAACCCCTCAGTTTGTGAGTTGGTTGGTTTGTTTGTAAGGACTGGGACTTGTAAAACCACCCAGGGGTCAGTTCCTTAGAGAGGAAGTTGGCTACTCGTGTCCCTTGGCACGTAAAACACAAGTACCTATCCTCAGGGTTTTAAGGATAGCTTCCTGTTCAATCAGGTCGTGGACGTAGGAGTTGGTTATCTCCTAACCACGTTAAAAAGACTCTTGCTTGCTGATTTACTATTTGTTCAGGATCATAATTGTCATACATATTAAACTGAGCATCCTTGCATTGTTTTATAAAACCATCAGGACTGACTTGTCATCCTGATCAGTAAACTGTGCACCAGCCTTAACCACGTTTCCCTAAGCAAACTGATTAAGTTTTCAGAACTAAAACGAGTAAACACTTAAGGGCTCATATTCCGCACTAATCTGAGCTTACTGAGATAGTAGCCCAACTGACTAGCTTCCTAGCGGTCAGTAGGATTGTTATCTCTACTGAGCTTCTGAGAGCACAACTCTGACTTAGCCTATTTGGTTCTTCACTGATCCGTTCCTGCTGCCCCTGAGGACCATCAGTAGACTGAACAGTTCAAGAGCTTCCTGACTAAGTCTGAAAGAGAATTTTCCTGAGATTTTGGGAAAATCTGACATCCGTGTATTCCCCCTATACACTGATTATACTCGTTTCGGGACCAGCAAGTGGTATCAGAGCAGTGGTTCAAAAGACCACTGACTTTGTTTACCAACAGTTTCTGAGGAGAAACGTTTGGTGGTCAACTGAACTGATCTGTTTCTGAAAACTTGCATACATGTCATCCAGTTCTAAGCGCCTTGAAGGCAGTCTTCCTGAATTCTCTATTGATAATTATGATTATTGGAAATTCAGGGTCCTTGCACATCTATACTCCATCCATGATCAGATGCCCCAGGTGATTGAGCATGGTCCTATCAGATTTATGAGGAATCTTCAGACCATCTGGCCCGTAGCTGGTAATGTTCCTGTTCCGACTGCCGGAGATGAGCCTGTGGAGAGGTCTGTGCTTACTGCTGATCAGATTAAGCAAATCAGACTAGATAATGTTGCGAAGAACATTATACTCCACACCATTTCTTACGAGAATTCGGTCAGGCTCATGCATCTGACAATCGCAAAGGAGATCTGGGATGCACTGAAGGAGATGAGTGAGGGCTCGGAGAAGATCAAGGAGAACAAGAAAGATCTTACTATCAGGAAGTTCAAGGCTTTTCGGATGCTGGAGGGAGAGTCCATCGATCAGATGGAAGCTTGATTCATTAAGATGATGAACGAGCTTGCAACCCTTGGGAAGGAGTTTCCCAAGAGGGAGGTGTCATCTAAAATCCTGAACTGTCTCCCTGAAAGATGGGACACATGAGTGATCTTGTTGAAGAACACTCAGGATCTCACCAACATTACTCACTCTCACCTATTCTCAGAGTTAAAAGCTCTGGAATTTGACCTCGATAAGAGGAAGAAGAAGGGTGTTGTCAGTGAGCAAGTTAGTGAGGAGAAGACACCTGAAAAGGAGAAGAGCGTGGCTCTTAAAGCTACTCCTGAGCTTGAGACTGGATCTGGCTCTAAGTCTCTGAAGGACATGAACAAGGATGAGCTAGCCTTAGAATACAGCCTGATGGCACGACGATTTGAGAAGTTGAACTCTCGTTTCGGCAGGTATAAGAAGTTTTATACTGATAGTCGTGATCGCAGGTATTCCAGGCCCAGGAGATCGAGCCCCCGGAGGGAAAAGAGGAGGGGTTCTGATTCCAGGAGAGATCGTGATGAGCCTGAGCGGCGCAGAGATGAGAAGAGAAGAGACGAGGCTGAGCCCAGAAGATCCAGCTCCAAACCTGAACGATCATCAGGGAGTCGGAGGGAGTCGTAAGATAAGAGGTATACTGACAAGAAGTTTGCTTCTGATGTAGATCAGTGCTACCACTGCAAGAAGACCGGACATTATCAGTATAATTGTCCGGAGCTCAGTGCTCGAGAGTGAGAAGATCGGAGAGCCAAGAGAAAGCTCAGGGCATCAGACCGGAGAGCTATGCTTGTCGAGGATTCCTCAGATTCTGATGGCCCAGGACGCCGGTCCCCTGAACTCTTCTCCGATGAGAAGTATGGTGACCTCTGCCTGATGGCAGACGATGAGGTATGTTCTTCTACCTTTTCTCCTGATCACGCACCTGAGCTTTGCTCAGACTCAGCAGGAGAACTTGACCTTCAACTCGCTCTAGAGCAATTGATGGTTGACTTCTCAAGGCTGCAGGAGACTCATACTCACACAGTGGATGTGAATGCACAACTGAGTGGGGAGAATGATCGGTTAACTGAGTCTCTTAGAACGAGAGATACTAAGGAAGCCCTCAGACTAGTAAATCTTCAGAAAGAGTTTCTTCATGCTCGGAATAAGCATGATGAAACTCCACTGGAGGTTGAAAGACTGAAGACGAATTGCCCTGAGAGTGATGTTCGAAACTGAGTGGCAAACTCGCCTCTGTGCTGAGCAAACTGCTTGGGATCTTGAGCTGATCTCAAAAGAGAATGCTCATCAGAACCTGGTGCTTCAATACACCACTGAGATTGAGGCCCTGAAAGAAAAGAATGGGCACCTTGAGGATAAGCTGAAGAAGTTACACACATCTTCCCAAGTGGTTGATGAGTTAACAAGTTTCTCTCAGCTGACCGATGGTGCTAAAGCTGGGTTAGGCTATGATGCCTCAAAAGACCCAAAGGGCAAGAAGAAGAGAGGTGCTTCAGGGAGCACTTCTCAGAAGAAGTTTGTCCCTGCCCAAACTGACGACAAGAGCCCTAGTGTTGCTAGTCAGGACAAAGGCAAAGGAAAGGAGAAAAAGCCCGCTGAACCTGTCAGGCAAAGGACTGAGGAGGCTAAGTCAAAACCTAAGGAAAAGACTCAAGCTTCTCATCCTGAGTCGAGGAAGAAGGATCAAGGGAACTCTGAGGCTAAGCCAAGGAATTCTCAGGCTGGAAAGAATTCTACTCCGAGCACGTCTCAGGATCAGCCTCAGATTGCTCAGGGTAGAAGGAACTCTGGTCAGGGAAGGCCTCAGGTAAGGCCGAGGAATACTGAGGTCCGGACACCTCAGGCAGGGCACAGGGCCCATCAGGTGCGTTCCAATCCTCAGGGGAGAAGGACAAACCAAATGGCCCCTGAAAGGCAACAGAGACCTAACTCCGGAAACACTCAGGCCAGACCTCAAGTGCCTAGAGGTCAGGCTGGAGCTGCTCCTTCCCAGGACAGACGTCAGCCCAATGCACCCAGGCCAAGGAAGAACAGGAGACCCGCCCCCAGGAATCAATCCAGGGCTCCTGAGACTCAGGTTGACACCCATACACCATCAACTTCCCAGACACAAAGGAAGAAGAGAATGGTGTATGTTGATGTTTCAGGGAGACAGGTTTACACCTTTGATGCTATCAGAGTTGTTAAACAAATCTGGATCCCGAAGGGTATGACTGACACTGTAGGACCCAATACGAAATGGGTACCTGAGGCCTGATTCTTTTCAGGTCGCTGCGGGCTGCAAGAAGAGGAGAGAGGATCAGAAGCTGGATTGGTACTTGGACTCAGGGTGTTCCAGGCACATGACCGGCTCTCGTGATCTCCTTCAGGACTATAAAGCTCAGGATGGCCCGCAGGTAACCTTTGGTGATAACTCTAAGGGTTTCACCAGGGGATTCCGAACCCTTGTTATTGGCTCTGTCCGTGTGCTGAATGTATCATATGTTGAGGGACTGAGACATAACTTGCTTTCGGTCAGTCAGTTTTGTGACCGAGGATATAGTGTAGAGTTCTCATCTAACATATGTCTTGTCAAGGACAAATCTACACTACAGGTTCTGATTACAAGGGTCAGGAGAGGCAATGTTTATTTTGCTGATTTTAAGAGCAGATCTCCTGAAACTTGTTTGGTCGCTAAGAGCTCTTCTGAGCTCAGTTGGCTTTGGCATAAGCGCCTGAGTCACTTAAACTTCAAGATTATTAACAAAATCTCTCGACTTTCTCTTGTAGAGGGTCTACCTAATGAAGTTTTTAGCAAAAACCATGTGTGCGGAGCATGTTAGGAAGGCAAGCAAACTAAAGCTTCATTCAAAGAGAAAGATTCCTTCTCAACTGACCGAGTGCTTCAACTCTTGCACATGGATCTCTTTGGTCCAATTACTCCTGTCAGCATGAATGGTAGGAAATATACCCTTGTTGTTGTTGATGATTATTCCAGGTACACATGGGTTATTTTCTTGCTGAACAAGAAAGAGACTCAGGTCAAGCTTCCAGAGATACTCAGAGCATAGTCAGAATTAGATCAGATCGAGGAACATAGTTTATTAACTCTATAATAACTGACTTTTGTACTAACCATGGTATTACTCATGAGACTTCTGCAGCCAGGACCCCTCAGCAGAATGGGATAGCTAAAAGAAGGAACCGGACCCTGAAGGAAGCTGCCAGGACCATGTTGGCTGAGTCAGGACTGCCCAAGAAGTACTGGGCTGAAGCAATCAACACTGCTTGCTACACTCAGAACCGATCTATGCTGAACAAACAACATGCTCAGACACCTTATGAGACTTGGAACAAAAGGAAGCCTCGTATCTCCTATTTCCATATCTTTGGGTGTAAGTGTTTCATCCTGAACAATGGGAAAGACCAGCTGAAAGCCTTTGATAGAAAATCTGATGAGGGAGTGTTCTTAGGATACTCCTCAGTCAGCAAAGCTTTCAGGGTATATAACTGTCGGACTCTTTGTGTGGAGGAAACACCTCATGTTGTATTTGATGAAACTGCATCAGTGCGTAGAAAACAGGTTCCGAGTCCTGACACTGAGGGGGTTACCAAGAGGGTGACGAGACTGAGCCTGAAGAATCCTGAATTCAAGATCAAACTAGTCAGTGCTCCCAAGGGATGGGATGATGATGATGAAGATCGGGATGGAACTCAGGCCAACCCTCAGCTAGCCCCAGCCTCGGAGAATGTTGAGTCTCAGACGGAGGGACAGACTCAACCTGAGGTACGTACTGTCGGTGATGATGCTTCTGCACCTGAGACAGTTACTGAGTCTAACTCAGTAGGGGGAACCAATGTCCCTGATATTGGACAACCCTCTGGGAATGGCTCAGTGTCCCCTATTCTTGTTCGTTCCAGTTCTTTGCCTATTATTGCTGAAACTAACATTTCAGGTTCAGGAGAAGGAACGTCAGCAGCTCCCAGTGCAGCCGTTAGCAGGAGGCGGTGGCTAGATGATCACTCATTGGCTGACATCATTGGTGATGTTAATGAGGGGGTCAGGACGAGGTTGTCCTTTGGTGAGAGCGCTTTGTTCTGTTGCTTCCTGAGTGATCAGGAGCCTAAGAACATTGAAGAAGCTCTTGCTGACCCCAACTGGATCCTAGCCATGCAGGATGAGCTCAATCAGTTTGAGCGGAATCAGATTTGGGAGTTAGTTGAAAGACCTAGGCGTCAACATGTTATTGGCACCAAGTGGGTCTTCAAGAACAAGAGGGATGAGAAGAATGTTGTTGTCAGGAACAAGGCCAGACTGGTGGCCAAGGGTTACACTCAGGCTGAAGGGATCTACTATGATGAGACCTTTGGCCTAGTTGCGAGGTTGGAAGCAATCAGGTTATTCTTGGCTTATGCAACATTCAAGAAGTTCAAGGTGTATCAGATGGATGTGAAGAGTGCCTTTCTGAATGGTGTACTGAACGAGGAGGTTTATGTGGAACAACCTACAGGGTTCGAAGTTGGTGATAAGGTCTATCACCTGAAGAAAGCTCTTTATGGCCTGAAGCAAGCCCCCAGGGCTTGGTATGATACACTCTCCCAGTTCCTGATAGACCACGGATTCGTAAAAGGATCAGTGGACAGGACCCTCTTCAGGATTACCGAAGGGGAAGACATACTCTTGGTTCAGATTTATGTGGATGACATAATATTTGGATCTTCCAACCTGAAGCTTTGTGAGAAATTCTCCAAGCTGATGACTGGAAAATTTGAGATGTCAATGATAGAGATGAACTTCTTTCTAGGTCTCCAGGTCAGGCAAACTGACTCCGAAATTTTCATAAAGTAGTCCAAGTATGCGAGCGACTTGATTCAGAAATTTGGAGTTCAGTCCAGTAAAGTCTCACGTATTCCCATGAACACAAATGAGAAGCTGGATCCTGACAAGGAGTGGACCTCAGTAAATCAGACTGAATATAGGGCACTGATTGAATCTTTGTTGTACCTGACTGCTAGTCGTCCTGACATCACTTATGCAGTCGGAGTTTGTGCAAGGTATCAGTCTGATCCAAAGAAGAGTCATCTTGAGAGTGCCAAAAAGATACTGAAATACCTTAGAGGTAGAGATGTTAAACGGGCTGGCCCTAACCCTACAGGGCCAGCCCTACAGGGCTCCGGGCCTAAACGGTCCCGGGCCTTAGCGGTTCATCCTTAACGGGCCGCTATATGCTCGGACCTAACCCTAACCCTAGCGGTCTGCGGGCTAAACGGGCCACTAACGGGCTCGGGGTTTTTTTTTTACAAATTTAAAATTTAATATAAAATAGAACTAATGATTTAATAACTAAAGTTCACACATCCCTAAAAGTTTTGAATTAATTGAGACCTAACTTATTTATTTATTTTTCTATTTTAATCTGTAGTTAAGTTATTAGTTAATAATGAATTAGTAATGAATAATTAATAAAAATATAATTAATAAAGTTTACAATTAAGTAACACAAGTGAGGAGAAATCAGGCCAGCCCACAGCCACAGTACACAGGCCCACGGCCCACACCTCCACAGCCCACAATCACATTCAAATTTAATTAACTTATATTATATATTAATTATTTAATTTAATTAAAAAAAAACTGGGCTACCGGGCCAGCCCGGTTAACCGGCGGGCTAGCCCATTTAGCCCGCGGGCTAACCAGTCCGGGCCAAAAAGGCTGAATTTTTTACGGGCCACCATATGCTTGGACCTAACCCTATAAAAACAAGGTTAAACAGGCCGGTCCGCCAGCCCGCGGCCCGTTTAACATTTCTACTTAGAGGTACTGCCAATTTAGGACTTTGGTATCCCTCAGATGACAACCTAGAACTGACAGGGTATTCTGATGCTGATTATGGAGGCTGTCGGATTGATAGGAAATCAACCACAGGCACATGTCAGTTTCTAGGGAGCAAGCTGATCTCTTGGTTTTCAAAGAAACAAACAAGTGTTGCAACATCTACTACTGAGGTTGAGTATGTAGCTGCAGGCAGTTGTTGTTCCCAGATCCTTTGGCTGAAGCAACAACTGAGAGACTACCAAATAGAGGCCAATGATGTCCCAATTTATTGTGACAACAATAGTGCCATAGCCATATCCCAAAACCCAGTCTTACACACAAGGTGTAAACACGTAGATATCAGACATCACTTTATCAGAGATCATGTGGAGAAGAAGGACATCAGGATGGAGAGGATCCCTACTGACAAGCAGAGAGCTGACATCCTGACTAAGGCTTTGCCTGAAACCAGGTTTGTTGAGTTGTCAGTAGAGTTAGGACTTCTTGACCCAGGCTTAAAAGATTCAGTTTGAATCTCAGTTCAGGATTGAACAAGGTGGTCAGGAGGGATGACTAACTCAGGATCAGGTTGCTGATAGATGGATGGCTTCCAGGGGGAACAGACATAAGTTTGAGGATTTTCATGATCATGATAGTTTAGGTTCAGGACACAGATCTCAGGGCTTGTCACCCTGATCGGTCTCAGAGGTATCAGTCAGGTTTCTATATCCGACTGACTGGTATGTATTATTGAACCCGTGCTTTAATTATGTCTTGATTGCATCATTTCTGATCACGTCTGACACCACATCAATCATATGGTTTTAAACTCTCATCCCAGCCATTCACTTATTATTCAGTTTTTATTAAATGCAAAATGCGTATTTATTTCAAACATTCCTCTGACACGCATTAAATGCAAGTGTGGGCGGGAACATTTTTCCATAAAGTTTGAATTATTGACTTTGAAAACTGAATTTGGTAAAGTTTTTATCCCGGATATACCCCTTCATCTAATCCGTTGAATTCCAAAAGACTTTTCATCTAATCCGTTCATTAAAACTGAACCTTTGGGCATAAAATGAAAACTTGTGCTCATTTCATAATTTACGCACTCATATTTTTTTTCCTAACCCAATATTTCTGCAAATTTCTCTATTTTCTATCTTTCCTTGCATCAATGGCTTCCACCATCACCAAACCATACATGACTGCCTCAGAAGCAAAGAAATTCCACAATGCCATTGCATCTGTTGAATCGAAGGTGACCTTTGACTGGTTGATTGACTTCACTCACCGATCATCCATCAAAGAGCTGAATAAAGTTTATGGAGCACTCAACACTGCTGGGCTTTTGGATTTCGTGTCCAAGAAACCTTCCAAAGCTTGCCCACATCAAATTTTGGCCTTCTATGCCAACATGAAGGAGACTGAAGAAGGGGAGTGGGAATCAGTGATTCCACTCCGGAGGACCGTGGAGAAGGAAGGAAAGAAGATCGTTCAGCACTTCTTTGAGAAGGTGAACGTGAGGGAGTTGATTAGAAAGACTTACAACCTTCCTCATTCCACTGCTGATGAGGAACTATCAGATGCTGCTATGCATAAGTTTGGAAAGGAGCAAGGCTGTGCTGACACATACCTCATCGTGCCCCAGAAGTTATTTGGAAAGATGAACAAGAAATTGTTCAAGCCTGAATACAAGCTGATGTTTGAGATTGTATGTTAGAGCATCATGGGATTTGTGGGCAGACTGGAGCAGGTGTCTCAGCCCAAGATCCGGGTTATGGCAGCAGTGGTGGAAAATGCTAGGGTAGACTGGGAAGAGTACTTTCTCCAGAAACTGGTGCTTGAGGCCAAGAAGGTGGTAAGGGATGGAGATCAGTTCATCCTGGCAAAGAACCCTCACTTTGGTTCAAAGTTGTCAGTGATGCTTCAAAGTCTCAGGTTTGGAGATATCGACAGGGAGGGGCTTGTCGACTTCAAGGACAAACACATTCTTTATCAGAATGTTGCTGATACCATTAAGAGGATGAAAGACACTGAGATCAAGAAAATCAGGAAGGGCAAGACAGCCAGTTCATCAGCTCAGGAGGAGCCGGCCAAGTCAGGGCCAAAGAGAGTGATAGTGAAGGGTATTCAGTCCACTGAGAAGGCGATGATGCTTCACGATTCTGATACTGAATCCGACATACCTGTGCCCAAAACCGTTCCAGCTGCCAAGTCCAAGAAATCAGCAGCAGCAGCTTCAGCGACTCCCATCTCTGAAACCCCAACCGAGCCGGAGGTATCTCAGGAAGATGTAAGCAAGCCTCATAAGGAGGATTCTACCGTTAAGGGGGAACAGGCTACCCAAGAGCCTGTTCAAGAGGATCCTGTCATGCAGGTAGTGGAGGATCTGAGAATAGAGGCTCAGGCTGAGCCCAGTGGGGAAGCTGAAGTGGAGGTAGTGGAGGAGGTTAAAGGAAGTGAGAAGGAGGATGAGGAAGATGATGAGGAGGTTGTCCCGGAGGGACAAGGAAGCTCAGATGCTGGTGATGAAGAGCATCAGGAGGTTGTAGTAACGGAGGCTCAGGAGGAGCTCCAGGACAAGGATGTGGAGGATGTCCAGGGAAGAAAATGGGCAGTCTCGGATGATGCTGATTCTGAGCCAGAACATCAGGAGGAAAATCAGGAAGAGGTTGCTTCCCTGCCAAAACTCACACCTTTTGAAATGGATGCCAACTCTTAGGCCAAAAGGTTCATCAGTCAGAATCTGTCTGATCTGGATCCCTCTTACGCTGAGGAGGTTGTGAAGCTCAGAGTTTTGTGCATGATGCGGAGGGCGTCTATCCCTGAAGTTGCATCCCTGATCGAAGCCAAAGGAGTTGAATATCTCATAGATCAGGAGCAACTAATTTTGGACAGGTTTGGTCTCAGATCTTATGCCCAAGTTTTAAATAAAGATGATTTTATCAGGGTAGTTCGAGCCAACAATCCTCATCCCAACCCCTCCATGGAACTGGCGATAGTTCCAGGTGGCGGGGCAGGTGCAAGCTCAGGACCAGTTGCACGGCCGATGAAGCACTCCCCGGGGTCGGAACTGCTGAGGCTCCAGGAGAGACCCCAGTCTTGGCTTTTCAGAAGCCCAGGAGGAAGACGAACAAGAGGAAGAACAAGACCGTTTCAGTAGGTCTCTCGCTGATGGGTCAGAGCATCATCAACAAAGTCTACAATCAGCAGGAGAGGCATAAAAAGGTGGTTGAAAAATTCAGAAATGCGAGGAAGGAAGACGCTGATCGTTTCCTAAGCATAGAGACTCAGAGATCTACTGAACTTGCTACAATCTCTGGCCAAGTTCAAAGCACGATAGACTCGGCTCTCAACAACCTGGATGGGAGGATCAGGGAGTTTATTGTTGAGGCAATGAAAAGGCATGAGGCCACGGTCAGGGGTTTGGCCAGGGAGGAAGCTCAGGCGGAGGATGCATCTCTTCTAAGGAAGATCAGTGACAACTTGAAAGGGACTGATGAGGTATGGCATAAATCCTTCAACAATCTGCAGACTGAATGTCTGACTCAGAAGAAGGAGTTGGCTGCCATGAAGTCAAGTTTTGAAAATCACCTCACTGAAAGTGTCCTCAAATCTGATGCGCTGACCTCCAACCTGAAGGTGATTGCTGACCAGGCTGCTTCTCAGGGGATCTTACTCAATGATATCAAGGCCAAAGTAGATAAGGAGGAGGACTCCCCTGATGCTGCCAAAAAGGGGGAAGGAAAGAAAAATCCCAAGTTCGACACTTCAAAGAAGAGAAAGGCCACTGATCCTGAAATTCCCACTCAGGTTCAGAAAAAGAGAAAAGAGGCAACTTCTGACGAAGTGAAAGAGCTCTTGGAGGAATGCAACGAGCAACTTTATCCTGGTGATCCCTTGGTGGTGGCAAAGAAGAAGCAAAAGCAGATCACTTTGGAAACTGCACTGAAAGTCAGGGCTCAGGATACGAAGATTGAAAAACTTCAGGGTCAGCTTGATGCCATGAAGGAAAAAGAGAAAACTGAGAAGAAGAAACCTGAAGCCAGTGCAGTGAAGAAGAAATCTGCTAGTCAGAAGAAGAAGTTGGTCCCTGGTGAGCCTGCAGGACCTTTTCAGTATGAATATGTAGACAGCCTCATTCCACCTCAATTTAATCAGATTTGGGTTCCGATTAAGAAAGAGTTTGTGGAGAAGTATTACGTCTACGGGAATTGGCTGAAGTGCGAGGGCCATGATAAAAATGCGGTATTCATGGAGTGGATGGACCTGCACTATCCTGATCCGTGGGCTGAAATCGTCAGATATGCCGACAGGGTAGGATATCAGATCAAGGCCCCCGACAACATTGTCTACATACCGCCGATGATGTGAATTAATAATCACCTCAACCGGAGTGCCATTCAAGCTGAAATCGCCATGGTGGCTCAGACGAACGGTGTTGCTGAGGATCCTGATCAATTCTATGAGGTGAAACTGAGAGTCCTGGCGAAGTATAGACTGACTGTTCTGAAGTGGGATGATGAAGATTAGAAAAGTAGTGTCAGGATCAGTGTTTCAGGGATATTATTTTGTAATAGTTTCAGGATACTCTGTACTTAGAATATTTATCAATGAAACTATTTTATATTCCTGAGACAACATCTCGTTGACTCCTGATTTACTTTTCTGCTCTTTATCAAAGACTGTACTAACCCTTTTCTGTTTCCATCTTATTGAACTAAGGACCTGATATAGGTTCCTGAACTGAATACTGACTAAGTCAGTAACTTGTTTAGATGGTAGGATTTTTCAAAGGGTTTGGCATCATAAAAAAGGGGGAAATTGTTGGGACAATCATGAAGTATTTTGATTAGATCCCAAAACCCCTTGATGAATTTGCCTAAGTATAGTTCATCAGTATGATAGGCGCAAGATAGATAGGTTAGAATAGATTTTCTATTCACAGGTATTCAGTTCAGGGGGAACGTACTGAGGAGTGAAGACTGATGGAAGACGTTCCTGATGTTTGAAGTCTGAAGACATGTCCAACCCTGAAGGGTTGATCACTGAAGCTGATCAACCTGAAACTGAACCTGAAAATCCTTGAAAGAGTCCTGAAGATGCCTAGAATTTATCCTGAAGAAGACCTTTGACCCTGACAGAACTAGGTAGTCTAAGCATGCTCAGGAAAGTCTTTGTCAGTGAAGGCTCAGTGTAACCTTGATCAGGCTGAACATCTTACTGATGTTCTTAAGTCCTGACTTGGGCCTAGTATCAGTTAACCTGATACTTGTAAGTCCTGAGACCCAAAGGTTACACGTGCAAATGGAAGTCTGATGAAGCAGAAAGAATGTCAGAGTCTCCAACATAAGACAAACATTTATACTGAGTAAAGAACGAGAAACTCAGAGTTATAAATGTACGAGGTTCAGTAAAGTCAATGCCGACAAACTAGCTGTTGGACAAGCGACCAGTTAGAAGGCAACACGTATGTACGGAGACTGAAACGCATTTAATGCTTCTCAGAGGTGCAGGCGGCGGATCAGAAACTTTGCCATACTAGGTATGGTCCATGTCAGACAAGGACAACCAAAGACTGCACCTACCCTAAATAGGAAGGTTTGAAACGGATCAATTCCAACAGATCTATTTCAAACCTCCCTATAAATACAGAGAACCTTGCACCCATTCAAGGCTAACGGGAAATTTCCAAGAGAAACTCTCAAGATTCCAAGCACTCAAAGTTGATTTGAAACAACACTCTGAAACTTAAATTTCCCTAGTGTTGTAGTAGGAATCTCCTCTGTATTATTTGCTTAGAGTATTGATCCCATCCTTAGCTTTGATTTGTTAGAGGGATCAATACAAAATAGTTGGAAAACGTGTATACCAAACCCCTCAGTTTGTGAGTTGGTTGGTTTGTTTGTAAGGACTAGGACTTGTAAAACCACCCAGGGGTCAGTTCCTTAGAGAGGAAGTTGGCTACTCGTGTCCCTTGGCACGTAAAACCCAAGTACATATCCTCAGGGTTTTGAAGATAGCTTCCTGTTCAATCAGGTCGTGGACGTAGGAGTTGGTTATCTCCGAACCACGTTAAAAAGACTCTTGCGTGCTGATTTACTATTTGTTCAGGATCATAATTGTCATACATATTAAACTGAGCATCCTTGCATTGTTTTATAAAACCATCAGGACTGACTTGTCATCCTGATCAGTAAACTGTGCACCAGCCTTAACCACATTTCCACTAAGCAAACTGATAAAGTTTTCAGAACTAAAACGAGTAAACACTTAAGGGCTCACATTCCGCACTAATCTGAGCTTACTGAGATAGTAGCCCAACTGACTAGCTTCTAGCAGTCAGTAGGATTGTTATCTCTTCTGAGCTTCTGAGTGCACAACTCTGATAGCCTATTTGGTTCTTCACTGATCCGTCCCTGCTGACCCTGAGGACCATCAGTAGACTGAACAGTTCAGGAGCTTCCTGACTAAGTCTGAAAGAGAATTTTCCTGAGATTTCGGGAAAATCTGACATCAGTGTATTCTCCCCCATACACTGATTATACTCGTTTCGGGACCAACAAAAACGTGCAGGAGTGATGAGATGCTTTGGGTGAGTTCCATTATGTAACAATAATAGCAAATTCCTAAAATCTCCTTCGTAAAGGTTATCTAATAAGTGAGCAAGACATTACTGCCCTGCTGAAATAGAACTCTCATTCATATCTCAACATCCTAATAGTCTTGTTCTCAATTTCTAAGCATATCTCAATATCATAGGTACATTAACCCATTATCCTAGAATCCATTACTATCAAGTATATAATCTTACACTTCTCACTCAACCCTCGTATTGTTGTGATTATGACTCAAATATTAATTAATAGAAATTAAAACCATATGTATTTCAGTACCCTACTAAAAGTACTCATCTCATTAGAATGCCTTAACAAATAAAAAATTAAATAAAATGATAATTAATGATTCATAATTTCCTTCACCCAAGAACAAAAGGGCTTAGACTTGTTCTAATATTTTCTAAATTTACAAAATCCTAACCCTCAAGAGGAAGGGATCGCTTATTAAGTGCAAGTATAGGGACAAGTAGTGTCGAACCCACAGAAGGTAAACTAGGAGCGAATTGTTTGTTTATTGTTTGAATTAAAGAAAAAAAAATAAAAACCTAACTAGGAATTGAAATTGCAAAGGGGAGTTGTTTCCTATAATCTAAAAATATAAACTCATGCACAAAGAAAAATAAAACTAACTAACTTTCAAGTGAAAGTGCAAGAGAAGTGTACTCTAATTATGATCCTTTAGAAATTCCCCCTATTAGTTTCGACCAATTAAGAACCTAAGTTCGTTCGAATTGAAATATCAAAAGCCACCACATAATTATACAAAACAGACAAATATTATTGCACTGTTATATATCATCGACTTGTCGGGATAAGCGCATCTAGAGCCCTCATTCAAGCCTTCAAGATAAATTAATATCCTAGGGTGTTGAATATTTTAATTTTTTCCCGCAAGGGTAATTAAGCTATCCTATTCGACTCTCACCGATTATTATTACGGTATTTTATGCTGTCGTCCTCAGCTAATTGACACGACTCGTCCAAACATTAGCACAATTAACGAGAATCACAATCTAAGAATCATATAATCGCATAAATATATTTCAAACACATAATGGTCTTAAGAATGCATGAAAATATATAAATGAACTAAAACTCCTAAATTATCATCTCACAATCATAACACAATATAAAATAAAATCTTAACTGAAAATGAAATTGTTCTATTCTAATAGGGGTTCAATCTAATTTCACATAACTAGAATACAAAGGAACTACCATATAATTCTAAAGGCAATCTTAATAGAAATTAAAGAAAACAAGAATAAGAAAATCATAAACCCTAATTATTAAATCATGAAATAAAAGGAAAGGTTACTGTCTCTACTGATAAACGAAAAGAAAAAGAAAATAAGCCCTAATTTAATAATCTAATTCCTACTTTTAACGAACGAAAAAGAAATAAAACAAATTGTTTAACACCTAATCCTACTGCCTGCTGTCTTTTCTCTCTTAATCCGCTCACCTTTTTATAGAAAAGAATCACGCCTAAATTCACCAATGGGCTAAAAAATTGTTTGGGCCTTAAACAGAATAAGAGTTGGGCTTAGATCATGGCTAATGGTTGAACAAGAACAAATGAAACAATACACAACAGTAAAAATAACATCAATTGATGAAAGATGAACCTGATATTACTATGAATTATTGAAACAAGAATTTGTACAAAACCTAATTGAAACCTGAAATTGAAATCAAAATTAGAATAATAAAAAATTCTAAAACAAGATTGCACAAAACCTAATTGAAACTTAAAATTGAAATCAAATCATAATAATAAAAATCCAAAAACAAGAATTCAAAGTGCGGGAAAATAATTTCTAATCCCTATTGTGTGGAAAAACCCCTAAAATCTACTGCCTATCCTTAAAAAAAAAAAAACACTGCTGCCTAATCTCTACGTAATGCGTGATTAATTCCCCTGACAATAAAGAAATAACCCCTTAAATAATACTCTCATTCCAAAGCAAATGGGCTCTTAAAACAATAAAAAGGCCCGAGTTATTCGCACTAGCATACATTATATTTTTTGAAATACACTACGGTAACTTTTTTCGATTTTTTAAAATATTTTTTATATTGTTCGAAAAAATTTCGAACAGAAAATATCAAACATATTGAAGATAAGTATATTTCCCAATTGGCTAGTGTCAATCAAGGATGAAAATATCCCGATATTTCTCTGATATATCCATTTTTCGTAGTCACAAATATCGATATTGGGTAGAAACGATATTTCCATAATATTCAATAAAAAAATAAGAATTATAGGTAAATATCGGTCTGTAATATCGATATTGTTTATATTTTCCACAAATTAAACCAAATATTGGTAGATATCGAGAAAATATCGAAAGATATCAAGGAAATATAAAAAAATATAGAGAAAATATCGATAAATTTCAGGAAAAATTCTAAAAAATAGTGTATATATATAAATTTGTCATAACTATAAAATTTATTTAAATTCTTGTGTTAAATTTATGAATTAAATATTTGCTCTTAAATTTTATATAATTTTTAAATTTATCGATATTGATATTGATATTCGATATCGATATATCCATCGATATTTCCACAAATTTAGAACCTCGATATTTCCATGATATCGATATTTTCAACCTGGTGTCAATAGCCTGGCCCCAATAAAAATAATTGGGCTTCACACAATGACTTTGGCCCAAATAACTTCTAATTACCGGCATCAGTGGCGTACGATTTCCGATCGACAGCATCTCTGTGTGAGGCGGATTCTGGCGATGAATTGCAGGTGACGGTTGACCGGCGCGATTGGCTGCGACAGCGGCTGTGAGTATTTCAGACGGTGGAGTTTCGGATCCGAGAGGAGCCGCGCTCGGATGGAGTTGCGAACGGCTGGAATTTCTGGTGAGATTCAAACAAAGGCGGTTGGGCGGTAAGGACTTTCGAGCGACGGCGTAGAGTGGTTTCCAGGCGGAGCAGAGGCGGTTTCAGACGGAAAGAACGCCATTAGTTCCGGCGTGTGAATGGGCGAGGTGTGTTTTCGATTTCGGTGTTGATGCGTGGTCTTCGACAACAGAGGTTGCGACGGAACAGATTTTGACGACGTGAATTGATGGCGGAGGACTGATGAAGGCAGCTGTGAAGTGGCGCAATGGCAGTGCACGGCGGCTGTGGAATGGTGGTTGTGCAACTGCAGGTTACAGTGGTTGTAGTAGTGGTGTACAGTGGCTTCGCACACTGGAGGCGGTTATGGTGGGGTGATACAGTTTACCACGTAATCTTTTTTTTTTCATCTGTAAATTCTATAATTAAATAAAATTAAAAGATTTATAAAATTATACTCATTAATTAAATAATAAAAAATTGAATAAAATTTTGAAATTATTTAATTAAATGAATAATAATTTTCAATGGCACTCAAATAATAATTTACGAAATAGATAACAATTAAAGCCCTAAATGAATACAAAATTTAGAGAAATTTATTATAAATGAGCACAAATTGATGTAGATATGATCCTAATCACATTTTTCTTTTAGAAAATATTATTTTATTATCACACTCACGAACAATCACTTTATTTTAATGAAATTCACAATTATTTCACAATATTCTTTCTTTATCTATATTTTTTTAAAATTAATATAAATGATAATAAATTTGGGAAACAAGTGAGTATATTTTATTTCCCAGTACAACAAGCCAATAAGACAAATATTACATTGTGTAAATTAATCGTGTTCAGTACGACAAGCCAAAAAAGGAAAATAATCAAGTGTTTAGATGGAATTTTATATTAACAGCGACTTTGTGCAATAAAGTCAAATTATATCTACAAGATCCATCCATCATTCGTATTGGAATTTTATATTAGCAACCATCGGTCATTCTTTAATCAATTATTGAGTACTAAAAATGAAATTTCCAAGATCACCTAGTTCATAAAAAAATAATAATATGTAGTTTAATAATAAATTCGTTTGATCATAAAAAAAAATGTGGTGGACCCTTTACTCAGTATGATAAAAATTATGTAGATACACTCTAAAAAGACAATTCAAAAGTTGCAGGAGTAAGTTTTTTTTTTTAGTTTTAAAAGAAACCACTTTAGCATAACAATATTGTTTTCTTAACTTTTTTTAATTTTGTAATGATTTTATATAAATTTCAGATTTTAAGTGAATGTTTCAAATGCACATGCCATGAACATATTCCAATACTTATTCAGCCGTTGTTGGGATACCATTTTAAAAGTGGAAGCGTCGTACTCCATGTGACTGTCCATGATGCGGCCAGGACGGATGCATATTGAGGCAAGGTGGGGCAAGTGCCTTACCTCAATTTTTACTATGAAATACCATATATACCCCTAAAAAATAAAAATTACAAAATTACTTGAATTAAAATTAGAAATTTCAGCAGTCATTCCCAAAACAAACAATCATCTTACAATTCTCAACTTTCTCTCTTCGCTGCCAATTGAATTCACCCGATGGACCACTGCTACGATCGTGTGGAACAAACGATTTCTATATTTTTATACAGAGAATCGAGATTAAGAGGTAAGAATTTTTGGCCTTTTTTGTATTGTTCTCTAAGTAGATTTGTTTGAAAACTCAAAGTTTGTGTTATGTGATTTTTAAAATTTTATTATAAAATCTTGTTCTGTTTTCGTGTTTCCGCCGACCGCTGTGATGTTTGAATATATGGGTTTGAAAGTATGAATAATGGAAACATGGTAATAGAATAATGGAAATGGGGGCTGTAGACCTGCTGTGCTAGTTGAAAACTTGGATGGAAAATTTGAAATCATGGAATATTGCAATTCCTTTTGTGCAGAGCAGGGTCTGTAGTTGAAAAGTTGGATGGAAATCATGGAATATTGGAATTCTTTTTGAAAAGTTGGATGGAAATCATGGAATATTGAAATTCTTTTTTAAATAGGGGATGTTGACCTTTTAAACACCTAAGTTAATTTCTATTCCATCTTATACAGAGTTTATCCCATCTTGTGCACTGTTTAATTTTTAATATCTATTCCATTTTGTACAGTGTTTCATGTTTATTTTAATTTTAATTTTTATTCCATCTTGTAAATTAATTTTTTTTTTTGTTGCAGAGCTATGTCTATACACAAGTATTTTCATAAAGTTGATAAGTAATCACCTTTATCTGATGCATTTTCACGAAGTAGTGTGCCTGATACACCAGTAAATATTGATTCTTCAAAAAGTTTTAGTGAATTAACACAAAATATGATTCATGAAAATTCTGATTTGCCCGAACTTCCATTAGATCCGGGAAATAGACCTCGGATTACTGAGTATCATCCTAATATTCGTGAAAGAGTGCAGATAAATTATTATCTAAACGGTGCTTGCCAACCTAATCTTAAGACGTGTCCTCAAACAGATTTCGGTAGAAAATTGAGAAGATTCAACCGTTTATGGTACAATGAATATAGTTGGAATATAGCATAACTAAAGATGCTTGTTTCTGTCTTTATTGTTATCTATTAAAAAATGAGTGTGGTGATCAAGGAGGCGGTGATACATTTGTGATTGAAGGCTTCAAGGATTGGAAGAGTAAACATAAACTCCGTACGCACGAGGGAACAACCAATAGTGCTCACAATTATGCTATGGCGTAAGTGTAGAGATTTGCTCAACCAAAAGCAGCACATTGAAACAACTTTTGTTAAAATGACTGATGAAGCAAAAAAAGATTATCGTACTCGGTTGAATGCTTCAATTAATTGTATTAGATGACTTTTGAAACAAGGACTTGCTTTTCTTAGCCATGATGAATCTAAGGAATTTGATAATCAAGGTAATTTTTTGGAACTTCTGAAGTTTCTTGCAGACAATAATGAGGAAATTAGAAGAGTTGCCTTTCATAATGCTCCTAAAAATCTCAAGTTTGCAGCTCCTCATATTCAAAAAGATATTGTTAATGCTTGTGCATCTGCAACAACGAAAGCTATAACTGATGAACTTGGTGATGATTTTTTTTCTATCCTTCTTGATGATTCTCGCGATGTGCCTACAAAAGAGCAAATGACAGTAGTCATAAGATTTGTGGATAAGAAGGGCTGTGTGGCTGAAAGAATATTGGGATTCAAGCATGTTGAGTGTACAAGTGCTCCATCACTTAAAGCGACACTTGAAGATCTCTTAAATTTGCACAGATTAATTTTATCCATGTTGCACGGTCAAGGCTATGATGGAGCAAGTAATATGCGAGGAGAGTTTAATGGATTGAAAGCTCTTATCTTGAAAGAAAATAAGACAGCGTATTATGTCTATTTTTTTGCGCATCAACTTCAACTTGTAGGTGTAGCAAAAAATCATATTCGTATTTGTGAGCTATATACTTTGATTTCTCATGTGATTAATGTTGTTGGGGGCTCTTGTAAGAGAAAAGATATGTTACGAGAACAACAAGCATCAAGAATTCTGGAAGCCTTGGAAAATGAAGAGATTGTTAGTGGGCGAGGATTGAATCAAGAAAATACTCTCATTCGCCCTTGTGATACTCGTTGGAGCTCATGTTATGGTACAATTTTGAGCTTAATTAAATTGTTTGGCTCTATAATTGATGTGCTTGGGGTGATTATAAAAGATGGAACAATACCACTTCAAAGGGGTGAAGTATCACGTTTGAAAAAGGAAATGCTATCTTTTGACTTTGTTTTTTATTTGCATTTGATGAAATCAATATTAGGAATAACACATGATTTATGCAATGCGTTGCAAAGAAGAGAACAAGATATAGTGAATGCCATAATTCTTTTAGATGCATCTAAGAAAAGACTTCAAGCGATGAGAGATGATGGGTGGAGTTCTTAAGTAGATGATACATCTAATTTTTGTGTAAAACATGACATTGTAGTGCCGGATATGAATGATGTTTTTGTGGGCGGAAAGAGAAAAAGACGAAGAGTTGAAGAAATGACAAACTCTCATCGATATCGTGTGGAGGTCTTTTACACTGTTATTGATGTGCAGTTACATGAGCTAAATGGTCGATTCAATGAGGTAAATACTGAATTGTTTCTTTGTGTTGCTTGTTTGAATCCATTCAACTCTTTTGAAGCTTTCAACTTGAAGAATTTAATTCGTTTATCAGAATTTTATCTAAATCATTTTCAAGGTGTTGAGATATTGGCATTACTGGATCAACTTGAGAATTTTATTATTGATATGCGTTCAAATATTAATACTTCGAACGTAAAAGGTCTTGGCGAGATAACTCAAATAATGGTTTAAACTAAAAGAAATGGAGCATACCCATTAGTTTACAAGCTTATAACATTAGCCTTGGTTTTGCCAGTTGCAACTGCTACAGTGGAAAGATCATTCTCAGATATGAATGTTGTGAAGAATCGACTTCACAACTGAATGTGTTATGAGTGGATGAATGATAATTTAGTGCTGCACATTGAGAAGAAAATATTCAATTGTATATCTAATGAGACTATCATTAGTAGATTTCAAAGAATGGCAAACTGTCGTGGTCAATTGTAATTCAAAACTTTAATTAATTATAAGCTTTTCTTTATATATTTTATACATATGCTTTTTTAAATTTATTCTTCAAAATTATTTGTGCCTTGGCTGAATTAAATTTCTGCGTCTGCCCATGGATGCAGCTAATCAGTTTGGAAACAACATTTGAGGGCATCAACATGCAAAAATAAAAAGAATGAAGCTGGTGTGAGTGGTGTTCATATTGAGGAGATTGTTGGTCCAGTTGTTGTTCCAGATGTTATTTCAGATCCAGTTCACACTAATGTTCAAGTTGCCGCTGAAAGTGCAGATGTTGGTGCAGATGTTGTTGCGGATGTTTCAGTACACGATGTCGAGTGATGAAAGCTAGTAAGAGTATACATTATGGGCAATGGCGGAGCTACGTAGGGGATAGGGGGCACTGGGCCCCCCTGAAAGTTCTAATTTTTTTAATAATAATATAATATTTTCCATATTTAACTATTATTTAAGTGTGTCCAATTGATTTTGAGATGTGTTATAAATTCTTTCTTCTGAAAGGCGAGGGTTCAAATCCTTTTGCATAATGTAATTTCTTTTTTTTTTTCCTTTCTAGTTCCATGCGTTTTTTTTTTTTGTATTTTTTTAATAAGTTTGTGGTCAAAATATTTAATATTATTATCTATTTTTTTCTATCACAAAAAAATTATTAATAAAATTACACATTTTAGTATTAAAATTTTTCAAGTAGTATGCTATATAAAGTATATAATATGTAGTACCTAATAACATTTCAATAAAATTTTAAAAATATTTATCCTCCAAATGAATATAATAATTAGAAGTAAAAAATGTGATGAATATTGTGATTACGTTTTAACTGAAGAAAGAAAATAATTTTTTAATGATATTAATATTTTTGAATAGTGTTACACTATATCACGTCTTCTATATAGTTGGAACAAATTTAAAAAAATTCAAAATCATAACAAAAGTTAATTTGTTCAGTTTAAATTAATAAAATTAAATGTTTTGATAAATTTATAATGATTTTTTTATAAATATAACATTATTTCATCTTTCTAAAAATATTAATCGGGCCCCCCTATCCAAAATGTCTGGCTCCGTCACTGATTATGGGGGAGAATGAAGAATGAGGGAGTTCGTGCAGGACAATGAGCATGAAGCTAATGATTTCAGCCTTTACTCTTTCCTTCTGCAATACATTCAATCTCATATATAACTCTTTGTGAAGTTTTAATTTGTGTGGTGATGATGAACAATAACTATTAGGTTTTACTTTTATGCTTTTGGCCTAAGCACATGGTTTGGTGCCTAGAGGAACAATTTTTATTTCTTATATTTTATTTTTTATTTTTCTGTCCGAATTTGGTGAAACAATGATATATCATTAGCTTGATGTTGATTTGCTAGAATCTATTATTGACACATTTGGACTCGATTTTTCAACATCAGGTGTGTTGTAGTAGCATTGTTCTAAAAAACGGTCAAGTCGGCCAACCTATTTTGCTCCAAATCAGCGGAAAAAAAATATTTTGAGCAGTAATCGGAGTCTAGATTCGACTAGACGACCGATTTGCCGACTATAGGCACCGACTAATTTGGGCCGACTTAAATAATTTGGGCTGACTAGAAGACCGACTTGCCGACTAGTGGCCGACTTATGTAATATATCTTTTTTTCCTTTGTCCTTTAGAAACAACTTACTCCATTATTAGTTTGTGTTCGCAATTTTTTCCCATATCATGATGCTTATCTTTTAATATGTAGAACTTTAAAGTTTAAAATTTTAAATTAATATGTGTCATCTTTTGAATTTTAAATTATGACTTTAATTTATTTTGAGTTTCATGGTTGTTATCATTTATAATTTTAATTTTTAAAGGTGGCTGTTGTTAATAAGATTTAATAATCAAAGGATTATGGCTGTTTAATCTTGAAATCTTATCAAACAATAACAAGATTATATGATTTGTTCTTGAGAGTTTTATATAGAGAGAGAAAGTGGAGAGCTAGAGTGAGAAAGTAGTTGTTGTATTATCCAAGCTTAGAGAGAGAAAGGTACATAAGAGACCTATTTATAGGTTTGCATGTGTGAGGTGGCACCTTGTGAGCCTTCCTGACCTTAGGTGTTGACAAGTGTCCTTAACACTTGTCCTTACTTACTACTCATGCTATCTTTACAAAACTTTTCCCTACTACACGTTTACGTGCTATTTATACAAATAAGACCTATGTCTTGGAATTAGGCGTACTTCAGGGCGAGCTTCAAGGTCTTGTGTGGCTTCGGCGCAATGTAGAGATGGACTTTGGGTTGGTCTCCTTAGGTATGGACGAGCTTTCATGCGGCCTTCTCTCTCAGATTTAATCGATCATCTGGGCGAGCTTCTGTCTTCTTCTTGGCGAGCTTGTCCATGTTGATTCTGGTCAAGATTGATGACGTAGCTCTTAAGCATGTCAGCGACTTTCTTAGTCTTAGGTAGTTCGCCTATCAACATTTGCCCCCCAGCTCGCTCACATCATGATATTTCTAATGTGTGGGCGAGCTGATTTGTTTATGGACAAGAGCTTGAGTGTTGGCGAACTATTCTTTGGTGAGGTGCCGAGCTTTCAAGCGAGCTACCCTTAGGCGGCGATTGTGTTGACATGGTGCAAGAATCCAGGCGTCGTACACGCCTTTTTTTGCCTTATTTCCCGCGCCCATGATGGCTATATTTTCAAATTCTTTGAACATTAGTCCCTGTACTAGTTGGATATTACAGCTCGCCCGACGTCTATAAATATAAGAAATCTTCTTCATTTCACACTTTCGATTCCCAGAGCAATTTTTCCGGCGATTGACTTTCTTGCGTCCAACGGACTTTCGAGTGCTTTCCAAGGTAGAACTCCATTTTCTTAATTCTTTTCTCTTTTCTACAGATTCCTTCTTGTTTTTTTTCATTTTCTTCGGATTTCTGGGGATTTTGGAAGTTCCCGATTATCTTTCTTAACATTCCAGCGACCATTGCATTAACCCCGGCCAATTCGAGCGTAATAACTAAGACTTGCCGATTCCTCAGATGACTCTGATAATCCAGGAAAAAGACCGATGATTGAGACCTTGCCGATTCCTCAGATGACTCCGATATTGATTGAGTCGGGTTCTGGGGCGAGCTCAGTAGCTCGCCCGAATAGTGCAAGCTTCTTGGCGAAGTCCGTTCTGATTCAGGGGAGAAAGCCACCAACTCCGGAGGTGGTGAAGGGTCTGGCCTTCGCGAGCTTTGGAGGGACTTTGACCGAGCTACTGGTGAGGCCATCGCCCAAGATGAGGTGGAGGTCGCTGAGAATCAGAAAGAGGTCGCCGAAATTGGCGACCAAGCTAGCGAACTTGCCCGCGAGATTGATGAGGAGGATAATGATGATGGAGGAGTGGAAGTTACTTATGAGTACCTTCGCTTTATTGACTTCCCATTTCCCAAACTCCCGGAATATCAGGTCTCCTCTGACATTGTACATGAGTTCGATTGGGCGGAGTATATGAGGAGACATGCGACGACCTTCCCCCTGCCTGAGCGAAATTTCTGAGACGCTGATGGCAAATCTGACTTCAAGGCGAACGAGGTTGAGAGCATCATTAGTGAATACTCATTGCCGAAACTTCACAAGAAATATCACATCCCATTGGATATTTTCTTGTATGCCCCTGAAGAAAATGAACTAGCAGATATGCCTCCCCCCGGACTAACTGCTATCAACATTCACACCTTGAAGGCCGGGCTTACTCTACCCCTGCACCCCATCATTGGGCAATTTTTGATGGATACCAACCTCGCCATTACGCAGCTTACCCCGAATGCCTGGAGCAGTTTTTTGGCGATGTTGACGATCTTCGGGCTTGAGGGTTATGAGAACCGGTTAACCATGGCGGAGATCAATGAGTTATTCACCGTGACTCGGTAGGCTAAAGACGGCAAGGGGTACTATTACCTCAAAGTTCGTACGAGAGAGAAATTCTTAGGTATCCTTCCCAATAAAGTTCATGACTGGAAAGAGCAGTTCATCTTTATCGGCGGGGATTAGCGAGCTTCGAATGGGCGAGGAAGACGTATTCTCTCTCCTGAGGAATATGGAGAAGCTAGCAGTAGGTGGCGTATTTCGGTGTGCGTGAGTTGGATTAGATTTACTAATCTAATCTTCTCTTTTGTAGGTCCGAAGCACCAAAAATCAAGCCGTGGAAAGCCTGAAGTGTCCATTGGTTTTGATTTCGTGTTGACTGTGTGCTGTTTACGGGAACAGAAGGATCGGGAGATCAAGCATTTGTGCCAGCATCACTGCTGGAGTCTTAACCTCGTCGCACCACCTTGTTGCTTAGGGTCTGGATCCTCAAAATTTTCAAGTCTGAATAACTCGCCTATTTACTGGTGAAGCTCGCCAAGTTACTAACTACAATTTGTTTCATTTATGTAGATGAAAGCCCCGTAGTTGCCCTTCCACCCATCGAAGTTCCCGAAGCTTATCACTTCTTAGCTCGCCAACTCCAAATGGGCAAACCTCGCCGAAACAGAGCCGGGATTCCTTCTGGGGCTGTACTGGAGGCGACCAAAAAGATGGACCTCGCCAAGACGGCTCCTTCTGCTAACAAAGCTGGGGGATCAGGCTCACAGAAGAAGGCTCCACCTTCTCAGCAAAATAAGGATAAGGTCGCCCAAACCAAGAAGGGATCAGGGTGAGGTGATTCCGGTTCTGAGCAAGGTTCTCAGCCGTAGACCCACCAGTTCAAGCGATCTCTCCAGCATGGGGATGGGTCGCGAGTGAGCGAGGAAGAAGCTCACACTCTGAAGCGGACCCGGGTCGGTCTACGCGATGAGGACTCCGAGCGGAGTGATCGGGGTGGATCCGGTTTAGGTCATGGAGGTTCAGGGCGATCAATCATTCCCCATTCCTCTCCGGCACCTCCAACTCCTCAAAGTGCGCCACCACCATATCCGTACGGGATCCCCATTCAGGATGATACTCTCCTCGGGCTTAACCCCGATCGGTTTGGGTGCGTGGGTAGTTCATATTTGAAGTTGGATGTTGATTATTATTTATTTATCTTGCTCTAACTTATCTTTGGTTTGTAGATATGCTCCCGCCGAGTTTCCACATCGTCCGGAGGCTCTTCACACAATGGAGAGGTGCAAAGCCTTGGCCTCTGCCAGCTCGCCGGATCTTCACCGAGGCTCCCAAGCACCTCTCGGCCTCGGAGCTCACCATGATTGAGAGGCAGAAGCCCGCAGACTGGGCGAGGTTGGCCATGCATTATACCTGTGCGGCTATGGCTGCTACTCAACTCATCACAGATGACATTACGGCCACTGAAAAAGCTCGGCATGATGCCAAGGTTTTGGTTAACCGTCTTGGGGATGAGCGGAAGAAGGCCGTTGAGGAGCTCGCCGGGATGGAGGCGAAAGTGAAAGCTTCCCTGGTGGCGGAACAAAACGCCTTGAAAAAGCTAGAGAAAATTCAAGCTGACTTCAACTGTTAGAAGGTCGAACTTGAATTAGCTCGGTAGAATCTCACCACTCGGGAAGAGGAGTTCGCCAGGATGAGAGATAAAGTGAACTTCGTCCGCGAGCAGAGCAGGAAGAATTCGACAGAGTGTTCCAACCTATGGGAAGAGGTCACTGCAAAGGCCCTCGAGATTGCCGAGCTTCGAGGGCGGGCAGATGCTTCAATTTCACCAGAGGCCTTGGAGCTCGCCAGGGTGGTCGCTACGGACGTCGGCTTCATCCTCTGCTATGCCGAAGTCATCCGTTCCTTCCAGTGGGCAAGGATGAACAAGGAGAGCGAGTGGGAGGCTCTGGTGTCGGAGTTCGATGATTTCTTGGCGAAGGCCAAAACTCCTGAGGGCACAGAGCTCAACATTGACGACCTCACCGGATATGGGATTAACCTCGACTCAACCCGAGACCGCTTCAAGATTATACAAACATTTGAAATCCCGGTTGTTGAGGCTGAGGAGGAGGTGCAGGCTGAAGAACAAACCCCTCCAACTATGGCACAACTACAGGAAACTTGTGGGGATGCTATGCTTGACACCAGCGAGTTGGATACCAGTGGCCTTATGGGGAATATTACTATATTGCCAAGACTTTCTCCCCAAGGTCGCCAGGTTGTTGGTGCAGAGGTTACCAATCCTGAGGTCGCTATCCCTGAGGTCCCTACTGAGGTCGCCCCTGAGGTCGCTCAGCCTGAAGCTCCCACTCTCCCTACTCCAGCTGCCCCCACTGCTCCAGAGACTTGAAGTTTTTCCTTTCTTTCTTAGTATAGATTTTTGCTTTTTGTTAAAGTAGCTGAAGCTCGCCGGGCTCGTATAGCTCGCCCAGAAGGAGCTCCTTTTTGTTCTTCAAAGATGGTCAGCTAGTCGACCTTTGTGACTAGCACAACTTCTTATACTTGAAAAATTTTCAAGTATCTTTTTACTTGAAAGTTTCTCAAGTATTTTTGAATGAAATCTGATCTTTTTGTTTCAACTTGTTCATTTAAATCTTACGCATATTTTTGGTACTATTTGGTTTGTCTTATTCTGCTTTTGAGAGGCGAATCGTTCATTTTATATCGCTTTGGACTACATATCGTACCATTTGTTTGATTAGTACATATTCTTCGTCTTACACCACTTAGGACCGCAAATCACTCGTCTTAAACCGTTTTAGGCAGCGAGTTGTACTTTGTTTTAATTCACTTGGGTGATTGGGTTTCGTGAACCTTGCCTTAGACACTTTAACCGTCTTTTTCGTGAATTTTTCTAACTTAGGGCAGTAGGCGCTTAGTGATCAATTAAGAAGGACACATTCGCTAACCTTTGGGCACTTTGGCCTTTGCCTTGAGCTTTTTAGATTATAATGTTTGGGACCTTGGTCCTTGTGTATTACGAAGAATAGTTGATATTTCTGAAAAATTCTATCTTTATTTAGTAACGCAATTTACATAGGTTGCCATCAACATTACTGATGCGAACCTTCGGCTAGTCTATTACAAGTAGTGGTTCACCTTCCTCTACTGCCAACAGCTGGGTATACTCTGTTTTCTTTGAACTCTTTGAACCAGTGTGAGCACACGTTTGTACAATGAATCTATCATCTTGGTTTCGGAAGTCTGATTCGGTGGCACACACATGATCTTGGATGGACTCCTCAAGGAAATGTAGCAGCTTCTTCCCTTAGGGGCATATAAGCTTTCTTCTGAGCATTCACGGCATGATGGGTTTCTTCTCATATTCCAACCCTTCCTTTGCTACTGATAAAATTTCTTTAACTGTGCTGCACTCTATGTGTATGACGAGACATTTCCTTCCGCGTCTTCAAGGTCGTATGTCCAGTTTGCCCAAGCTGCGGTGACTCGAAACGGTCCTTCTCACTTTGGTCCAAATACACCCGGTGGAGTTGCCAGCTTCTTCCTTAGCACCAAATCCCCCACTTTGAACTTTCGATCTCGAACTTGGGAATTGTAATACTTCTCCGCTCTCTGCTTGTAGGTGGTATTTTTCATCTCTGACGAAGCTCTAGTTTCTTCAAGCAAGTCTTTCTCTATTGCCAAAGCTTCGTCATTCTCATTCTCATCATAGCTTACCAACTTCCAAGTCTTGTTCTGAACTTCCACCGGTACTACTGCTTCCGTTCCGAAGGCTAAGGTAAATGGTGTTTCCCCGGTACTTGCTCGGTATGAAGTTCTGTACGACCATAGAACCTCCGGAAGTTCATCCGCCCAGCTTCCTTTCTTGTCTTCAAGAAGGATCTTTAACACATGTTTCAATATTTTGTTCACTGCTTCTACTTGACCGTTCGACTGGGGACGGTACGGAGTTGAGTAATGCTTCTTGATATTCCATGAACTGCAAAATTCTCTCAACTTCTGACCGTCGAACTGTCTGCCATTGTCTGTCACAATTAACTGCGGAAGTCCGAATCGGCATATCATGTTTTTCCATATAAAGCCTATCATCCTTTCTTGTGTCAACGTTGTAAGCGCCTCGGCTTCAACCCACTTAGTGTAATAGTCCATGCTACTACAGCGAACTTCACACCGCCTCTGCCAGGTGGGAATGAGCCGATCAAGTCGATACCCCATTTTTACAAAAGGTCATGGGCTGAAGACCGATTTAAGTTGAATAGCTGGGGAGTGGATATTAGGTGCAAACAGCTGACACTTTCGGCACCTTCAAGCTAAGCTAATGACATCTTTTCTTAGAGTGGGCCAGTAGTACCCTTGTATAATTGTCTTTTATGCCAAAGCTTGACCCAACGTGATTTCCGCAAATTCCTTGGTGGATTTCTTCTAACAACTCGAACCCTTGCTTTTCAGACAAGCATTTGAGTAGGGGTAGAGAGAATCCACGTTTATAGAGTTGGTCGTCCACCATTGTATATCTGGCTTCCTGCTTCACTAGTCGACTAGCTTCCCACGCATCTTCTGGGACCGTTTCGTCCTTCAAATAATTTTGGATCGGAGTGCGCAAATCTTCGCCATCTTCTTGCCCCCCACTCGAGGTCTGATTAACTTTATAATTAGACGTCGAGGGATTCTTTAGCTTGGTGAAGACGACCTCCGTCACGTCCGCTTCGCCATTGCTGGTAGCTAGTCGGGCTAGTGCATCAGCTTGTGTGTTTTCCAATCTTGGAATCTGGTTGATGTAGACTTGTTTGAACATCGAGATCAGACGTGCTACTATCTTCTGGTATGTCATCATCTGTTGATCTTTAGCCTCATACTCCCCCCGGACTTGGGATATTATTAGCTGGGAATCTCCAAAAATTTGTAGATTGTTCACCCCCACAGCTAATGATAACCTAAGTCCGGCTATCAATACTTCGTACTCCGCCTCGTTGTTGGTTGCTCTGAAATCGAACCGGATCACGGAGGTGAAGACTTGCCTATCTAGACTTATTAGTACTACACCGGCTCCTGCTGCTGTGCTGGTTGATGATCCGTCAACGTAGAGGTTCCACGAAGCTATACGCCCCCTCGTCGGATCTTGTGGGAAAGTTAGCTCGATGATGAAATCGGTGAGCGCTTGTCCCTTGATCGCTGTTCGGGGTGCGTAGGTTATACCGTATTGACTAACTTCTAGTGACCATTTCAATAAGCGTCCTGCAGTGTCCGGCCGGTGTAGTATTTTCCGTAGTGGAAACTTTGTTAACACCTCTACTGGATGGTAAAAAAAGTAGGGCCGCAGTTTTCTAACACTCATAACCTGTGCATTGGCTAGCTTCTCCATCGGGGTGTACCGCAACTCGGCTTCATGCAAGACTTGGCTTACGTAGTACACTGGTAGGTGTGTTTTGCCCTCTTCTCGAACCAGGACAGAACTAATGGCCACCTTCGACGCAGCTAGGTACAGGTACAGTTTCTCACCAGGTACCGACTTTGATAATATTTGAGTATTCGTCAGATATGTTTTGATATCTTCAAAGGCCCATTGTTATTCACTCGTCCACCGGAAATCATCCTTGTGCCTTAATCTGTTGGCCTTTATAGTTTCGAAGAAAGGACGACACCGGTCTCCGGACCTGGAGATGAACCGGTTCAAAGCTGCCAAACATCCGGTCAGTCTTTGAACCTTCTGCACTGCATCTGGCGCGCTCATTTCAATGATATATTTGACCTGCATTGGGTTGACCTCAATCCCCCTTTGACTTAACAAATGCCCCAGGAATTTCCCCGAATGTACGCCGAAGCTGCTCTTCTTGGGGTTCAACTTCATGTTGTAGTGGCGTAGTATGTCGAAGGTTTGCTTTAGGTGGTCGAGGTGATCCTCCTTTCGCAAACTTTTGACAACTATATCGTCCATGTACACCTCCATGGTATGGCCGATGTGTTGATCAAACATCTTATTCACCAACCTTTGATAGGTAGCTCCGGTGTTGATAAACTCAAACGATATCCTTTCCCAACAGTACATGTTCTTGTTGGTGTAGAACGCCGTATGTTCCTGGTCATCTGGGTGCATTGCTATTTGGTGATAGCCTACGAAAGCGTCCATGAACGTCATCATCTAGTGGCCTGCAGTGCTAACTACAAGTTAATCGATGTGGGACAGTGGGAAGTTATCTTTTGGGCATGCTTTGTTTAGGTCTGTGAAGTCGATGCACAACCTCCACGTTCCATTTGGCTTCTTCACCAGAACTGGGTTCGCAACCCACTACGGGCACAAGGCTTCCTTGATCAACTTGTTATCTAACAACTTCTTGACCTCCGTGGTTAAAGCTTCGTACTTATCTGGTCCGTACTTCCTTCGCTATTGGCGGACATGTCTCCTCGTCGGATCTATATTGAGCCGGTGACATGCGTGCTCCAAAGGGATTCCCGTCATATCCTCGTGGGACCAGGCAAAGACGTCTAGGATGGACATAAAGAAAACCTCCATCTTTGACCGGTACGGTTCTGGCAACTCGGAACCTATAAAAAGTTCCAAGTCCCTCTCTGGGTCCACCGGGATCACCGTTAGTTCCTCCATGGGAGTGTCCTTCCTCTTCTGGCTTTTCCACCTTGGGTCTTTCAGGAACTCCTCCAGGTTCTCCTTCATTACTGGTTCGTGGCCAATTCATGGTTCGAGGTCTTCACCACCTTCCCTAACTTTGGTTGGTTCATCAATTCTTCCTGCTTCTGGAGGTGTTGGGTTTGAAGGCTCTTCAATCTAGGATGGTTCTCCAACTTGGGGAGCTTGATCAAGTTCCATCGGCACTGGTTCTTGATGTCCCGCAGGTTCTCCATCTTGGGCATCTGTGACCACTTCCATGGACGTAGGTTGTGAGTCTTGCGAAGGTTCCTGTGCTTGGCTAATCTGAGGCTCCTCCACTCCTTCCATGGGTGCCGGTTGTGAGTTCTCCATTGGTCCTTCGTGTTGGGCTATTTGTGCCTCATCCGGCTGATCGCCTACCTCCATCAATTCTGATTCGATTGAGATGACGTCTAGGATGTTGGGTTCATCAACCAGAATTTGAACCACCGCTTCAAACACATGAACCGGTGCAGCATTCTTCCCTACTTGACCATTTTTAATTTGAAGTAAGCATTCACGGGCCTTTTTCTGATCACCTTTAATGGTCCCGACACCTTTAGGAGTTGGGAACTTGAGACAATAGTAGTAGGTCTAACACGCCGCTTTAAATTCATTTATAAAAGTACGGCCAAGGAACCCATTGTAAGAGGATTGCTGGTCGACAATAAGGAAATCTACTAACCCAGTCAGTCTCCTCTCTGGGTCCTCGGCCGATACAAGTTGGACGCTCAACCTAATATTGCCTATGGGGACGGTTACAATTTCTTCGAACCCACTATCCTAGCGTTACTAGGTTCTATGTACGACTCAAAATCACCTAAGGCGTCTAAGGTGGATTTGAAGAGGATGTTGGTGAATGTAGCCTGTGAACTCGGCCGTTCATGATGTTGGTGCTTATCACCAACGAGTCGTTGTGGGGAGTTAGAACCCCCTCCAAGTCCACCGAGGAGAATGTTAGCTCGGCCGTTGGTTGACTGGCGGGCTTAGAGGTGGAGCTGCCTTCTTGAACTTGGTTAATGGCCCGGACCTCAGCCTTCCTTTGCCTCTTTGATATGGAGGTTCTTCCATCTTGGTGACCTTCGGCAGCTCCAAAGTGTTCTTCGAGAACCAAGAGTTCTCTAGTTGGTTCTTGGTCTTGCTGAGGTTGGGGTGGTGCCCTACACCTGTGTTGAGGACCACGTCAGTCCTCGTCCTCGTCCTCCACCTCATCATCAGAGACCTCCCTCCTCTCGATCCTGGTTCTCTTTGCTGGTGCCCTCTTTACGAACTCGGTCAGCTTCCCGTCCTCGTAAAATTTCCATAATTGCTTGAGGAGGTCGCGACATTCACTGGTGAAGTGGCCGATCGATTGATGGTAGGCACAAAATTTGTTGGGGTTGAGCTTCGTGCAGTCTTGACGAATCTTCCTATGTTCGTTCAACATGGCTTTATCCTTGACCACAGCAAAAATTGGGTCAATAGAGACGGTGAATACTTGGTTGAGTTTCTCCTTGAACTCGTCTCCGTCACTGAAAGTTTTCAAGTTCCGGGGAGCTTTGTAAATGCCCCCGGACTTCTTCCCATGTGGCTTCTTCTCCTATGAGGCACCGACTTCTTTCAGTAGTGCCTCCTGCATAGCCACGTACACCCCAACTTTGTGTCGAAACTCGATGTAGGTGTTCGGGCATGCAAGGTGCATTTTCTTCCAAAGTTCGGTGTCTTTCTTGAGTCCGGCCATCACCGCGACTATCTTGGTGTCTTCACTCACCGGCTCACCTTCCAGCAGTATCTTGTCAAACCTTTCCAAGTACTGCTGGTCGGTCTCGTTCTCGCCTTGATGGATGTTGGCGAGCCGGTGCTTCTGGGTCAAGTAAGACCCGAATCCAGAGAAGTGGGCCAAGAACTCCCGCGTGAGTTGGCCAAAGGATTGAATTGACCCTGGGGCCAGGGATGAGAACCAGCGATGAGCTCGGTCCCTGAGGGTCAGCGGGAAGTTCCGGCACTGAGTTGTCTCAGTGGCACCTACTGAGATCATGTAGTCCGCATACTTGACCAGGTGGACCTTCGAGTCAGATTCGCCTTCGTATGTGGATATTACCGGAAACTGGATCTTCTTTTGAACTGGCGCTTTAAGGATGGCAGGTGCCAGTGGGGATGCAGGGAGTGTGGTGGCATCTAGTCCACCAGTCTTTGCAGCTACTTGCATTTGCAGCTATTAGATGACCTTTTTGAGTGTGGCCAACTCGTCATCATGAGCCACCTCCTATGGAAGCTGTTCAAAGGTCGTGCGCCTCATGGACGCACGCCCCCGTAGTCCCTCGCTCTGGAGTGGCCCTTCTATGACGGGCTACAATTGACGGCCTCCATTGGGGCCAAGTCTGTCGGCCGCCGGCCTCCTCAAGCGATCATGGGAGGACCTACGAGGCTGTAGGTCCGATTCTTCCCTTTGGGATGAAGCAGGGGCCACGACTCGTTCGTCCTCTTAACGTCTGGGCCTTAATCTGCCCTGGAGGACCTCCCTTCTTTGAGATTGGTTGGTGGCGGATGCCCCCGTGCAGGCTAAAGCTCGCCCATCTCGCGAGCTTGGCCTTGCCGGTCCATTCTTTGTGTTGGCGAGCTTGAGCGGAGCTCGCCTCTTGTTCCGCCTGAAGGTCGCTGGCTTGCTCTCTAGTCTGAGAGACTTGGATTGGCCTAGTTATCAGCTCCCGGGCCTCATTGGTAGGAGCTCGCCGAGACCCCTGGGCGAGGTCGCCCTGCTGCCTTTGTTCCAGCCTCTGAAGAGCAGCGATGGTTCGCTGAAGCTAATCTGGGTCGTTGGCGAGGTTCCTGAGGGCCGGGTTCAGCTCATCTTGCACCACAATAGCTCGTTGGGGAGCTCGCAGAGCATTGTTCTTCTGGGGAGCTCGGGGCGGGGTCTCGCCATCGTGTCCCTTCTACCTTCTCGGGGTAGCTGAGGTTTGTTTCTTTGATATTTTGATATTTTGATGAGAAGGTCGTCAAGGTCGTCGGTTTCTAGTCAAGGTATATTTTTTCCGGGTTTTGTCTAGCCTTGCATGCACACGAATTGTCCAAAATTTGGTTTATTCATTTACACGCATGCGTTTAAAATCCTTTTGGTTATGTTTATAGTTTGAAATTCTGGTAATTTAGCCGGAAAAACTGGAAATCAAGGTATTTTCTTCAAGTGTTCTTGAGTCTTGCCAAGAACACCTTCAAATCTTCAAGTAACTCTCACACTTTGCTCTCGAGTTTTTCCGAATCGGAGGTTCGTGCCCTCCTTCTAGCCAAATTGTTAATAAGATTTAATAATCAAAGGATTATGGCTGTTTAATCTTGAAATTTTATCAAACAATAACAAGATTATATGATTTATTTTGAGAGTTTTATATAGAGAGAGAAAGTGGAGAGCTAGAGTGAGAAAGTAGTTGTTGTATTATCCAAGCTTAGAGAGAGAAAGGTACATAGGAGACCTATTTATAGGTTTGCATGTGTGAGGTGGCACCTTGTGAGCCTTCCTGGCCTTAGGTGTTGACAAGTGTCCTTGACACTTGTCCTTACTTACTACTCATGCTATCTTTACAAAACTTTTCCCCACTACATGTTTACGTGCTATTTATACAAATAAGACCTATGTCTTGGAATTAGGCGAACTTCAGGGCGAGCTTCAGTGTCTTGTGTGGCTTCGGCACAATGTAGAGATGGACTTTGGGTTGGTCTCCTTAGGTATGGGCGAGCTTTCATGCGACCTTCTCTCTCAGATTTAATTGATCATCTGGGCGAGCTTCTGTCTTCTTCTTGGCGAGCTTGTCCATGTTGATTCTGGTCAAGATTGATGACGTAGCTCTTAAGCATGTCGGCGACCTTCTTAGTCTTAGGTAGTTCGCCTATCAACAGTTGTGTTACTTTTTTTTATTATTATTTTATGCATAATATATTATTAATTTATTATTTAGGTATTTTCGACTAGTCCTCGACTAGTTGCTAGACCCTAATGGTCCGATCGACTAGCAAATTTTAAAACACTATGTAGTAGAAAGGCCAAATTGGGGGAGATTGTTGATGTTCTGCCTAATATTGTGCAATATGTTGCAACATGTTATGGCAACATCAAAATTTGTAATTTCTCCTAAATACTAACTACGATTATTATATGTTGTCTTTCAATGTTTAAACACGCAGGTTGAAGACCAATTCGATTTTGGTCAAGCGGTTGCAAAATTTAGAGCGAGAAAGTTGAAGACATCATGGGCGTTAATCAAGTTAGTGGAGGTTAGTGGAAGGAGGTTCTAGATCACAAATAATCGTGATCTACAAGTACCATACGTGCAGTACTTCTACTCTATAAATAAAAGACATATGGAAACACAATAGATGAGTTCAACTCGATCGAGATAACTACGTCACAAGTAGGGGTGACATACCGTACCATACCATACCATATCGTATACCGTATCAAAATTTTCAGTATGCATTTTTGCATACCGAATTTTTCGGTATACCGGATTTCAGTATATCGGATTTGGTATACCAAAATTTTGGTACACAAAAAATACATACCGCATATCGTACCGTATCAATATTTCGATATATACCGATCTATACCAAAATACCGGTCCATACCGAAATACTGACTATGTCGGTATACTTCCCATACCGGTATATACCGCCATACCAATCCATACCGAAATAATTGAAGTATAATTTTAATTAAATAAAAGTAAATTTAATATAAAATTTTAATATTAAACTACCAAAATGATATATACTGGTATACTGAAACACCGAAATAATTTCGGTATAAGTCGGTATACCGAAATATTTTTGGTATACCGGTTTATACTGAAAATATTTCGATATTTTGGTATAAACTGGTCTACCGAAAATTTTAAAATTTTATACCGATATCGTACCGAAATTTTCAATAAATTTGGTATTTTTCGGTATGGTAAGTAAAATATACCAGTATTTTCGGTATTTGGTCAACCCCTAGTCACAAGTCTAGTTCATAGACATGGTGGTTCTTCAAGTTGTTCGATAGTTTGTGCGCTTCAAAATGGTGTTGTTTAATAGCTTGTGCGTTTTGCAACACTAAACATTTTATAGAGTCATGATTAGCCTAGAGATAGGGTATTCATATACTTCATAGATTGTATTTAAGGAGTATGTTCTCTATTTAGATTTCATGTGTTAGATCTGATTGTTTATTGTTTGTATCACTATTAATTTAGTGACTTTTGCCATGAGGCTCTCATACACTATTTATAGTATATGAAAAAGTTTTGAATTTCGTTTACAATTTCTGTTTAAGTCTTCCGTTGTCTTAATGTTGTCGATTTTGTTCTAACATTTTTGACAACATTTTGCCAAAAAAAAAAATACATGCACACACCTTCGTTATATATTTATAATTATATAACTACAAATTATATAATTTATATATTTTTATAAAACTATGTTATATATATAGTTATATCGTTAATGATTTTTAAAAAAAAGAAATATAGGCAAAAAATTGTTTGGTTCTTTGAGAATTAATGTGTATCATTAATGTGTTCTAATATTAACCATTATTCTATTTAAAAATATATAAAAAAAAACAAAATAAAATAACGAGTTAAATAAAATTGATGTTCAAAATATGTAACATATTATGGACTAGTGTGGATAGTAGGTTTCAAAATTTTCAACACACTTATAGGAATCAAAATACATGGAACTACGATTTTTTTTTCTTACAAAAAGTGTTAACTATAGTTCATATGTAATATTTCATAGTTGTTACATTTTAATATAAAATGTAACACTTTTCTTATAGTGATACATAAATAAATAACAAAATTAGCTTAGACTTTAGACTACACGGACAACTGCAATGCTATTAAAAGTATTACTTATAAAAATGCTCTTAAAAGTATTACTTATTTATAATAGATAACATTTTATACATTAAGTAATATTTTTTTGGTGTTACATAATGTCACTTAATATTAATCATTAGCAAACAATACAGTTTAAATTGAAGAAACAAATTAGATTAAAAATAGAGTGTAGAATTACACTGGACTATGGACATGATCAAAATCTTCTTTCTGAAGTTACAGCAGTTCAAGAAATCTTCAATTCGAGCTAAATACCACATTTTCGGAATATATGTTCAAATAAAAGTTTATGGACTCTACCGATTGATGAACTCGAAGGCATCACTTTACTAGGTTCAAATGCTAATTTCTTATGATTATAAACAACAAAATATACTTTTGATTGAAGATTTAAATCATGATTGGAGAGAAATTGAAAATTTAGGATGTTGGTAAAAGAAGGGAAATGAGAAGTCGAATTTTGGAGGAGTACATTAAAGTTCCAGAACAATTTCTCACTAAAATATGTTGATTCTGTTAGTTAATGACGCATCAACTGACAGTAGGTAAATTTTAAAATTTAAAAAAAAGAAATTGGTATTAATTTGGATAGTGCCCAAAGGTAAGATAACAAAATTGGGAAAAAAGTATACATTGGATACCAAAAATGATATTTACCATAAATATTTTATAAAACTGATAATTATCATCAAAATCCACAAAAAACTAACTTTATTTAAAAAAATCTGATTAATTCAAATAAGAATAATAATTTATGTAAAATCTGAACATTATTAGTAACAAACTAACCAAACAATACTTTATTATAATATTAAATTTTTTTAAAAAAATTATAAATAAAATTTGGATATTAAAATGTTACAAAATACAATTAAAAATTATATAAATTATGAGAAAATCTTAATATTAAAATTTTTATAAAACATAAAAAAAAGAAGTAATGATTTCTTCAAAACTATATATTCCAGAAATTTTAAAAAACTTAAGACAATACTCTTAAGTAATACATTAAATTAGAAAAAATAAATTTGAGTAATACATTAAATTAGATTTAATGATAAATTAACAAATGAAAAATAATAGAAAAAAATAGCTATAAGCGGGGAACCTTGTTAGCTGATGTGCCACTTATTGGGCCGAGTAAACCTCCAAATTCTTTAGTACACACAATAATACTTGAGTGTGGTTTACAAAAAACGTGTCATGCGTGGTTTTGCCGAATAATATTGTTTAGGTGATCTCGCTTGTTCACATGCATGGTCAATGCCTTGGCTAGACAAATTAATTAAGGAAAAAACTTAGCATGAACCGTCTCACAATATGATACTACTAAAAAATTATACTGATATATGTGTAAGTTTTTGTCTACTATGTGCATGTGCAATTTAAGCGTATTTTTAAATAGATATACTATTTATTACCGAAAAATTATACCATTAAAGATATACTTTTCAGTAATAGCACGTGTGACTTTTTAATAGTATTTTACGTAACTTTTTTTAAAATGCACTTGAATTGCACGATGCACCTAATGTATACAAGACTAAGACGTGAAACATAAGTTTATAGTTAGATGTAATAATATTTTTAAGAAAAATGATATTCACTTTTAATAAGAATATTACTCCCTCTGTCCCAGAGCAATTTGCAAGGGAGGAAGGACACACAAATTAAGAAGAAAATAGAATAAAGTAAAAGAAGTAGTGTTTTGAGGGTTAATTTGATAAAATATTATGTAAAAAGTGAAAAAGTTAGTTGGATCGAGTGTAATGTGGGCCAAAAATGTGAAAAAGTAATGACATTTTTGTGTAAATATGTAGATATTGTGAGAGTGAAGTTTATAAAAGAGTTTCCTTTTTTGGGTCTGCAAGTTCTTATGGGACGTCCCAAAAAGGAAAGTCTGCAAGTTCATATGTGACAGAGAGAGTATCATTTTTTAAGGGTTAATTATATAAAAATGTATCACCTTTTACTCAACTTTCAATTTAATCCTGAGCTTTACGATTATAATTAAAAAAACACAACCTTTTAAAAAGTTTCAACCTGATACATACTTTTCATATCCGGCCGGCAATTAATGTTGTGTCTCGCCGGAGTAAGTAAAAGTTTGTCATGCTGGCGTTCATGCATAAAATTTAGAAATTCAAACCTCAAGTATTGAGATTTTTCAGAATTTGGTATGATTTTAGGCAATTTTTCTAGGGTTTTTGGGTATTTTTTCAAGTGTTTTGTGAATCTAATATTGAACGCTACAAACATATAAGAACATTTATCCCTTTTACAATCAGAAAATATTTTTAAATATGAACTATTGTTATTTTATATATATATATATATATGAATATAATATATGGTGTGCAAATTAAAAAATAAAAATATAATTAAATGTGTGTATGTCAGTGTGGTAAACTTTCACGCGCTCCATTGAGACATGTTATTGGTTATCAGCTGGAAATAAAAAAACATGTATCGAATTGAAATTTTTCAAAAGGTCGGATTTTTTCATAATAATTGTGAAGCTCATGATTAGATTGAAAGTTAAGTAAATGTTGGTGCATTTTTATAGAATTAACTATTTTTTAAAAAACTTTATCACTTTTTTAAAGTAATAATGTTTAACTAATAAATTTATATATTTTATAGTAGTATCATATTATGAAACGATCTTACACAAGCCTTACTCGTTAATTATCCTTCTATTCGGATATCAATTCTGGGGATTTTAAAAACTTAATTCCTTCACATGTTAAAACTTTTAAATAGAAGGAATTAATTATTTCGAATTCATCCCTCGAAAGTAGAAAAAGCTTATAAATAATTAAGGCCGGGGCAACTCTAGTATAATATATATGGCAATAAACTAAATATATATATATATATATATATCAAACCCCTGTGATGAACAAAATCAAAATGGAAGGAGGAAAACAAGATGCGGCCATCAATGGAAGCACCTCATTCTTCAAGACAACTTTCAACGGACTGAATACCCTCTTAGGTTTGTTCTTCAATTTCTTTTCTCTTCACAACACATAATTGTAATAAGATTATATACATACGACGTCGGATCATATATATATATATATATATATATATATATGTTTTCTTCAGGGGTTGCCATTCTGTCTACTCCATACGCATTGATGTCCGGAGGTCTCTTCAGCCTCACACTTCTCTTCCTTCTTACAACCGCCACATTCTACACCGGACTGTTGATCCAAAGATGCATGCACTCCGATCCCAACATAAGAACCTACCCCGATATTGGTCTAAGTGCATTCGGTACCAAAGGAAGTCTAGCCATCTCGATTTTCATGAATCTTGAACTTTACTTAGTCGCCACGGGTTTCCTCATACTGGCTGGTGATAATTTACACAACATGTTCCCCAATTTCGAAATCATGACAATTGGGGGTCGGCAATCTTTCGTTATTGTGGTTGCTCTTCTTCTTATGCCCACCACTTGGATAGACAGCATGTCCACTCTCTCCTATCTATCTGCCACTGGAGTCGTTGCTGCAATTTGTATACTCGTTTCAGTTGTATGGGCGGGCGCATTTGAGGGTATCGGCTTCCATCATAGAGGAGGAGGAGAGCTTTTGATCAATTGGAGGGGACTTCCTACTTCCTTAAGCTTGTATGCATTGTGCTTTGGTGGCCATCCGCTTTTTCCTACATTGTATACCTCCATGAAGAACCCAAGACACTTCCCTTCGGTAATTAATTTCTTATTTCTCAATATATGTAAGTAGAATTTTAGATGAGATGATTTTTTTTTTCCGTTAATCAACTACAGGAAAAATACTATTTTGGGACTGTAATTTAAAGGGTAGAAAAATGAGGACTGCAATTTTTCAAAGTCGGGTAAATGAGAATAGTAGTTTTTTGAGTTAATAAAATATATAAAGACCTTAACCTTTTCAGATTGTCAATTTAAAAAACGTAACTTTTATAAGTTGTAAACTAAGGACAAATTCAGCTTAATTTAGGTCAAATTGGCTCGGATTCTCGCGTAAATTAAGACCAAATAGAGTCAATTAGTCTGACTTGCATTGATTAAAGCTGATGTATCCTCAATATGCTTATTTTGAAATTACGATACATCTTTTGTTAGCTCGGAAAGTTATGGTCCTTATATTCTGCCATATCCCTTAAGTTATGGTTCTAAAAAAAATAACTTTTCCAATCAATTACATACTTAAATTAAAACACTAAATTTAAATTGTTCAGTGTTTTTTATATTTTGTCATGCATGCAGGTTTTGCTCATCTGTTTTTTGGTGTGTGCAATAACTTATGGAGCCATGGCAGTGATAGGGTATTCAATGTTTGGTTCAGAATTGCAATCCCAGATAACGCTCAACCTTCCAAGGGAGAAGTTGAGCTCTAAAGTGGCTACCTACACTGCTCTAGTCAATCCTCTATCCAAATACGGGTTAATCTTGAAGCCAATTTTCGACACGATTGAGACCCGATATAAGTTTGTGGGTCATAAAAGATGTTACAGCTTATTAACGCGAAGCGTCTTGGTTGGCAGCACGGTAATTGTAGCCTTAGCAATACCCTTTTACGAGTATCTGATGTCACTAGTTGGAGCATTTACAATAATTGCTGCTTCGATTTTGCTCCCGTGCTTGTGTTACTTGAAGATTTCGGGGACTTATAGAAAGCTTTGTTTCGAATCAGTGATCATTCTCTTAACGGTGCTGTTCGGGCTCGTTGTCCTTGTCATTGGTACCTATACGTCTTTGGTAGAAATAAACCAACATTTGTTGTTATAATTTCATGCATAACTTACTATATATATGTTGTAGTGCTATTGAGGCATCTTGTATTTATCGAAACTCTAGTTCTGTCTATTTCTTTATCATCAACTCTATTTCCATAGGATATATAGAGTGAAAATCACTAATTGTTTGATGTTATTTTTTTAAGAGTAGGTCATTTTGTGAGCCTGGTGTTACGTGAATTTGGTTTTTTAACTATTACTATGCATATATATACACATCAGAAAAAGCACAATAATACCCTTTTAGAACACCCAAAGATCTTTTTTGCCCTATTCCCTAAAAAAGATCTATTTTGCCCTAAAGTGATGTCATGCGTGATAATTTTATCCCATCCCATAAATCTAAACCTACCCACCCAAACAATCATCAATTTTATCTTTGACCCAATTAATTTTACCAATTAAAGTCCAACATTTTTATTAACTGTATCAAAGATTCCCAATCAACTTGAAGATCGAGGACGACATCTTTCTGGCGGCCAGTGGTTCACCGACAACTTACCGTGGAGAATTTCCGACGAGTTCATCACTCCCCGCCTCAACATTCCCCGCCTCCAACATTCGACATTTTGTCGATTTTGTCTAGTTCATCTGTGTTGTCGAGTTCATCACTCCCCGCCTCCAACATTCGACAATCAATCCAATTGGAGCTATTTTTTGAGGTAATCTATGTTTTTAACATCAGTAAATTTGAACCCACACTTCCACCTGGTACCCGATTGTACAAAATTACAATGAGGCATAATGTTTAGGGTTAAATCACTGTAGAACCTTGGTAATCGAAATAGGATGATGTTTATTTTTATACTTAATTTCGTAGAGTGGGTGTTCGTTCGTCTCTCTGTAGTAAATAAATATTATTGATTTGTGTTTGCATTCTCCTCGTAAGTGCATTAAATTCC
>JAPKLY010000422.1:0-54692 GCA_026898435.1 Prunella vulgaris
TTGTCTGCGACGTGCTCTCAGCTGATCAGCTAATCTTCTGATATCAGCTGATCTGCTCTTCAGCTTGTTGCGGTGGTCCAGCAGGACTTGATGAACATGAGCTTCAATCATAGAGGGGGCAGCAGACTTGGCAGCCAGAAGAGTAGCTTTGACCTCCCTGATGTGGTCATCAAAATAGCCTTTTAATTGTTCCAAGAGTGCAGGAGTTACCTGATCAGCAGGGGAGATCTCAAAATGTGCTGCTGGAGGAACAAACTCAGTCTCTGCTGTTTCAGGGCAGTCCAGGGCCACACCATCTTTGAGCAACAGAGCTCTGGCCACTTTCCTCAGCCCTTCAGGGGATGTCAGCTGGGATGGAGCCTTAACCTCCAAGGCCTCCATCAAAATTTCCTCCCATTCAGTGAAAGCTGCTTCTCCCATCTCCTTAAGTAGGGCCAGAAAGAATGTGACTGGCCCCTATCTTGCTTGTGCCCAGGCTAGGCCATCAGCAAGGATGTCTTGGTAGGCTGGATAGGGGTTGAGTTCAGGAATGTAGAGGGAAATGTGGGCTAGGGCAGATATAATCATCCCTCGTTCAAGAGGCCCCTTTGAACGATGGTGAGATAGGCGTGCTTGCTTGGCCATTTCTGAGGGGGAATTGGGGTTATCGATAATTATAGGTTCAGGGTGAGAGGGTTTGGGGGTAGCTGAAGGCTCTCCAGAGGTAGCCATCTCCTCTGGTTCATTGCCGACTGGGATTTGTGATGGTGAGGGATCGGCTGGGGTTGAAAAGTGTTGGGAAGGATCAGAAAAAGGTGTAGGAGAAGCTGACCTGATAGGTGAGGCAGCAATAGGTGTGTCTGCTGATGGTGTATCAGCAGAGGAATGAAGAACCTCTGTCTCAGCTACTGAGGGTTCAGCTGACTCCCTCTCTTTCGACTCTTCTTCCTCTGCATCAGAGTCAGTGGCAGAAGCATCATCTGATGTAGCCTTCTCAGCTGACTCCTCCACATCCTGCTCTTCTTCTTCAGAAGACTCAACAACCAGCAGAGTAGGCTTCTCTGCTGAAGATTTCTCCCTCTTCAGACTGCTTAGCAGAGCAGTATCCTCTTCTTCATCTGAATCAGAATCAAAGGAGAGCTTCCTTTGAATCGGAGTGGTGTCTTTCTTGGATTTCTTCTTTTTACCACCTTCAGCAGGCATTGGAGCCTTCCTCTTCTGCTTCTTCCTATGACCAGCAGAAGGACCAGGGGCAACAGCTACTGTATCAGCATCAGAATCTGAGTCAGCTGGCCCAATGATATCCAAGTTACTTCCCCTTAAGAACTTGGTGTGGTTGTACTCAACAACCCATTCCTCATCCCACTCATGCTGGGGCAGCAGATGATTCAGAAGAATAGTGATCTTGGTGGCCATGGAACACTTGGATTTAAAGCTGTAAATCTGTTCCCCATTCACCTCCTTCACCAAGCACCTCTTGGACTCCTGCTCCAGGCGAAACCATAGCAGACTCACCCAGTCCGCTTGCACCCCATCGAGAATGGTGCGGGCAACACTTAGGCGGAGTTTGGTAATGGCGTCCAAACTCCCCTGTTCCGCCAAGATGACCTTGGTCACCACATCCATCAGGAACCGAAACCGCCTCCTCAGCATGGATTTCTTCAGGTTGGTGGTGGTGTCTCTGTAACTCGCCCTGGCCATCAACTGAAAAGTCTCCAGGTAGTCAGCTTCCTTGTATTTGTGGGGTTGGACACCAGAGGAGGATAGGCCAAAGATATCAGCGACAGCATCCTTGGAGATAACAACAGCGACTTCATCAACCAAGGAGTCGATGGAGTCTGTGCTGAACTGAGCCTTAAGAAGGAATTGAAAGGCATAGAAGTTTAGGGTTTTATGGTCAGGGGGGTCATGGAGATGAAGGTTCGGAGATTTTGATTTTGGAGAAGGTTTAGGATTTCTCTGATTTCAGGAACCCTAGTCGTGTCGAAATCGACACACATCTCTGCGTACATCTTTTCTTTGAAGAGCTTTTGCATTGTCTTAGATGCCATACCTTCAAAACAGGGTTTGAGTGCAGAGAGAATAGTATGCAAGAAAACTTCGGGCAGAAAGATTTAGGAACAGAAAATTTCAGAAAGAAGTTTAAAGGGGTATATATAAGTATCGAGAGATATGAGCAGTTTTTCCAAAATTAAAACCGATCAGTTTTGATCGTAGATTTGTATTTTGCATCACACAAATCAAAGGTCCAGAATAAATGACCTTTGAGAATTTTTAGAGGTGATGCGTGGGTGTCAGGATTTCGAAAGGTTTTTGACCGCCTCAAAAGATTCCCCTTTTTGAAAAAGGTAATGATGAAAACACTTTTTGAGAAGATTTAGACGGTGTTAAATTAATTACAACTGACACCTTATTTGGAAAAAGGTAATAAATCCCCGATTTTTCGTAAACACAAAGATTTGATTGCCAATTTTCTAAAATAGTTTTTAGAAATTAGGGATTTATTAATTTTTTAAAAGATTTGATAGATAAAAAAAATCGACATAAAGATCATAGAAATACTTATCGAGATGCTGACGTGGCAAAATCAGCTGATAAGAGTGATCCTTATGAAAATCTTTTCTGCTCATCTGGGTCTTTTAATGTCAGCTGACATGGACCAGCCGAAGCAAGGTAGCCTTGTCTGACTTTCATAACTTATTCCTGTATCAAGTTAGACATAACAAGATAGAGAAAAGAAAGGAAAGAGTAAGTAGACATACCAGATCAGCTGATGTGAGGATCAGCTGACTACTTCAGCAGAGTAGTCCTCAGCTGGGTACCAGCTGACTACCCGTTTACCCAAAAACTTTCTTTCTATAGAACTGCCCCTCCATCTATCATTCCTAACTCTGCTACTAATTCTCTGAATCTTACCTCTGCTAAGGGTTTGGTAAGAACATCTGCTCTCTGCTTCTCCGTATGAATTTTCTCCATCCTGATATCTCCTTTCTCAGCATGATCCCGAAGAAAATGATGTCTTATGTCCACATGCTTGCATCTAGTATGGAGAACAGGATTCTGAGTAATGGCTATTGCACTTGTGCTATCACAGAAGATGGGTATCTCTTCTATGATCACATGGTAGTCTTTCAGCTGTTGTCTGATCCAGAGCAGCTGAGAACAGCAACTACCAGCAGCCATGTACTCTGCCTCTGTTGTAGAAGTAGCTACGGAAGTCTGCTTCTTGGAGAACCAAGATATCAGCTTACTTCCCAGAAACTGACATGTGCCAGAGGTTGATTTCCTATCAATATTGCACCCTCCATAGTCAGAGTCTGAGTACCCACTCAGCTGAAAGTTGTCATCAGCTGGGTACCAGAGGCCTAGATTGTAAGTACCCTTCAAATACTTTATAATCTTCTTTGCTGCTTCCAGATGAGATTTCTTAGGATTTGCCTGAAACCTTGCACACACCCCAACTGCAAAGCTGATATCAGGTCTGCTGGCAGTGAGATACAGCAGAGAACCAATAAGTCCCCTATATTGTGTCTGATCTACTTTCTCACCAGCCTCATCTGGATCCATGCTAAAATTTGCCATCATTGGAATCTTAGCTTCTCTGCTGCTACTGATTCCAAACTTTTCTATCAAATTCTTGGCATACTTAGCTTGGCTAATGAACATTCCATTGGACATTTGTTTTACCTGCAGTCCAAGGAAATAAGTCATCTCCCCCATCATGGACATTTCAAACTTGCTGGTCATCAGCTTGCTGAACTCATCACACATCAGTTTGTTGGGGGAGCCAAAAATGATATCATCCACATATATCTGCACTAAGAGAATATCATCTCAGTCTTCCTTTCTGAACAAGGTTTTGTCTATCTTTCCTTTACTGAATCCACTATCCAGTAGGAACTGTGATAGAGTATCATACCAAGCTCTAGGTGCCTGCTTTAGTCCATATAATGCCTTCTGCAACCTATAAACCTTGTTCCCAAACTCAAATCCTGGTGGCTGTTCCACATAAACTTCTTCTGCCAGGTTTTCATTCAGAAACGCTGACTTGACATCCATCTGATATACTTTGAACCCTTTGAAAACAGCGTAGGCCAGAAACAATCTAATGGCTTCTAGTCTTGCCACAGGAGCAAATGTCTCATCATAGTCAATCCCCTCTGACTGTGAATACCCCTGTGCTACTAGCCTTGCCTTGTTTCTAACTACTACATCATTTTCATCCTTTTTGTTCTTAAATACCCACTTAGTGCCTATGACCTTCTGATGTTTGGGTCTCTCTACTAGAGTCCAAACTTCTTGTCTTGCAAACTGATTTAGCTCCTCTTGCATAGCTACAATCCAGTTTGGGTCTTCAAGAGCTTCATGGATATTTTTGGGTTCTATCAGAGACACATAACAGCTAAATTGAGCACCCAAGTTTAGCTTTCTTCTGGTCTGAACACCTACACTTGGATCTCCTAGAATCTGTTCAGCTGGGAAATCAGACAATGTCTTCTTGCCCCTTTGAGGTGCCATAGTCTGCTCCTCTTGGGTCTTGTCTAAAGTTCCCCCTTGGTTAGTGTCAGGAGTCAATGTGCCATCACCTGATGCTGGAGAGGGCTTATCAGCTGATTTGGGCTCATCATCAGAATCTGAGTCTGATTCTATCCTAGGTACTACTACCTTAATCAGATCTGGCTTATCTGACAGATTCAGCTGATCCACCTCTTCTGCTAGCTTCTCCTTGCTGTACTCATGAAAAGATTCATCAAATACAACATGGGGTGTCTCCTCCACACAGAGAGAGACTTTATTAAAAACTCTATACGCTTTGCTACTTCCAGAATATCCTAAGAGTATTCCTTCAGCAACCTTAGCATCAAAAGTTTTTAACTTAGTCTTTCCATTGTCATGGATGAAACACCTACACCCAAAAGTATGGACAGAGGAAAGGTTAGGAGTTTTACCTTTGTACATTTCATAAGGAGTCTTCCCATGTCTCTTGACTGGTAGACACCTATTTTGGATGAAGCAGGCAGTATTGATGGCTTCTGCCCAAAATCTTTGAGGAGTCTGATATTCAGCTAACATAGTCCTTGCTGCCTCCTTGAGGGTTCTGTTTCTCCTCTCAGCTAACCCATTCTGCTGAGGTGTTCTGGCAGCAGATGTCTCATGTTGAATACCATTTTCCCTGCAATAGTCAGAAACAACAGAGTTAAGAAACTCAGTACCTTTATCACTTCTGATTCTGACTATGCTGAGGTCCAGCTCCTTCTGAATCCTCTTGAACAACTCCAGCATCTTGACCATAGTCTCATTCTTCTTGAACAAGAACACTACCCAAGTGAATCTTGTATAGTCATCAACAATCACCAGTGTGTACTTCCTTCCACTGAAACTAAGAGGTGAGACAGGTCCAAACAAATCCATATGAAGCAGCTGGAGTGCTTTTGTTGTTGAAGTACTCTGCACATCTTTGAATGAGGCTTTAGTCTGCTTCCCTTTCTGACAGGCATCACATTTCTGCTCAGATGCAAACACCTCATTTGGTAGACCTCTGACTAGACCCTTCCTTGCAACCTTGTTGAGAGTCTTGAAGTTCAGATGACCTAACCTCTTGTGCCAGAGCCAGCTGATCTCTGATGAGCTTTTGGCAACCAGGCATGAGTCAGCTGGACAGCTTGCAAAATCTGCAAGATACATATTACCTCTTCTGAGGCCAGTTAGTAGCACCTGCTCATTTAAATCATTAATAACTAGACAAGAGTTCTTAGAGAATCTTACTGAATATCCCTTGTCACAGAATTGGGATACAGACAGAAGATTGTGCATGAGCCCTTCTACATAGTAGACTTCTTCAACTCTTGTTCCTTTGATCAGCAGGGTGCCTACTCCTCTGGTGACTCCAAAATTGTTGTCACCGAACACAACTCTAGGCCCATCCAGCGTTACAAAGTTCTGGAGAAGATGCTTCTCAAAGGTCATGTGCTTCGAGCAACCGCTATCAATGTACCAGACATGGCCTTTGGCTTCCCCTCTTTCTATAGGGCTAGAGTTAACCTGAAATTAAAACTCAGGTTTTAGGTACCCTATCTTTGGGTCCTGATTGGTTAGTGTCGACTTTCTGGATCCACAGGTAGAGATCATCCTTATGAGGTTTAGGTGATTTCAACCTTCTACCATATTTGTCCACAAAAATCATCTCCCTTAGAGGATCTTTTCTGGGGCGATGAGTGACAACAGCAGGTTTATAGGTAGGTTGCTCAAACTGATAATTTCGGCTTGAGCCTCCGAATGACTCATAAACTTTAGCCGGTGAAGGCTTGCCTAATTTGGTTACATTAAAAGTAACCCAGGGCAGAGGTCTGTTTCGCTTGGGTTTACTCTGCTGAGATGAACCAGGCTTATCATTCCTCTACTGATTCTGCTGAGGTCTCCTTGTCTTAGCTGAGCTATGACTTGGATTCCTCTTCTGATCTCGAGACTTCTGAGCTTTGGACTTATGTTGGTTGTCAGCAGGCTTCTGAGTTTGAGTACTCTTCTGCTCTGTTGAAACCTTTTGATCACCAGAGGACTTTTGAGCTTTGGAGCTCTTCTGTCCAGCTGGGACCTTTTCTGTCCCTCTGCTCTTCTGCCCTTCTGATCCAGATGCAGGCTCAGCTGGCCAATTACCCTTTCGAGGATCCCTAATTAATCCACTGTCACCTTTCTTCTTCTTTTGTGGTTTGGGTTTGGGATAACCAAGACCCCTTTTATCATTCACAGTTTGTGAGGATTCAGCTATTTCAGACACGGCATTCTTTGCCTTAGTCAGCTGATCCACTTTCAGCTGAAGCTGCTGTGAATTTTTAGTTATCAGTTCATTCTGCTTGAAGAGTTCATCGAACTTAGCTGTCAGCAGATTATGTTCTTCACTCAAGACAGTGTTCTCAGAAAGTAGTTTTTCTATCAGCTTCTCCTGTTCTTCACATTTTGCTATTAAGTCAGCAGACTTGTTAGCTTGTGAGTCATAGGATATCACTGGTAGTCTAGTACTTTCCAGATCTTGTCTCAAGCTTAAAACTTCAGCTTTCAGACCTGAGTTCTCCTCTTCCAGCTTAGAACAAACTTTTAAGGAGGATTGGAGATCAGATAACAACTTGTGTATATCTGACTCCATAGAATAGGTAGAGGAGCAAGATGAGCTAACAGAGGGGGTAGAAGAATTTACCTCTTCCACCTTAGCCATAAGGCAGATATCATCCTCTGATTCAAAATCAGATGAGGACGAGAACGAGCTGATATCCTGCTTCTCCTCCTCTGCCAGCAGAGCTCTCTTATCAGCGAACCTGCGATCTCTCTTGATCCTCTTCTCTTCTCTTTCCCTTGGGGTAAGCTGAGGACAATCATAACTGAGATGTCCTGGCTTGTTGCAAGTGAAACAAACACCATCTCCTCCTCTTCTGGGACTTGGATCCCTCCTTCTCTCTGGAGACTTATATCTGGTCTCCTGTTCATCTGATGGTCTTCTGGCATCAGATGACTTCTGGTATCTTCTGGAAGAGTCACTCTTATTCTTCTTCCAATGAGATCTATACTTCTGGAACTTGTTTGACATCTTGTCAAACTTCTTGGTCAATAAAGCAAGTTGCTCCTTTAAGCTCATGTCTTCTGGAGCAGAGGATTTCTCTTGACTATCAGCTGCAGCAGAGAATGCAACATTCTTTGTGGCTGATGAAGTTGGAGTCTCATCTTCTTGATCTTCTTCTTGGATGTCGAACTCATGTGCCTTTAGATGAGATAGCAGTGTATGATGACTCATCTCAGATAAATTCTTTGTCTCTTTAATTACTGTCACCTTCACTCTCCATCTAGGAGTAAGAGATCTCAGAATTTTGTTATTAATCTCTTTCTCCGAGTAATCCTTTCCTAAGGAGCTTGCCTTATTCAATATGTTTGTCAGCCTCATATCTAGCTGATCAATGGTTTCATCAGCTTTCATTTTAAATGTGTCAAATGTGTGTAGAACAGCTTGAAGCTTGTTCTCTTTGATTTGATATGTCCCTTCACACATCAAAGAGAGTTTCTCCCATATTTCCTTAGCGGTTCTGCACGTCTTGATTTTCTCTATATATTCTTTGGAGAGTGTCTCAATGATTTCTGTTCTGGCCACTTGATCGAGGTTGAAGAGTTTTCTTTCAGCATCGTTTAATTCACTCTTCTTCTTCTCTGTCTTCCTTCTTTCACTAATTTCAGCTTCTGGAGTCTTGCCATCACTTATTCCTTCCCAGAAGAACTTGATTGGCCCTTCCTCCAGAACATCTAACATACGATCATGAATGGCTCCAAGGTGATTCTCCATCCTGAATTTCCAGTAATCATAATCCTCTATGGAGAATTCAGGCAACTTCCTTGTCTTGGATCCACTCTTTTTGTAGGAAGACATATCTGCAAGTGGTTAGATAAAAAGCACACAGATTTTTTAAAAAAAAATTTCAGGGATCTGTCCAGGTGACCACCAAAAGCTTCTCAAGCTGTGGCCGTTAGGACACACAGCTCTGATACCACTTGTTGGTCCCAAAGGCAGGTTTTTGGGAAGAATACACTTGAACAAGTCTAGAAGGGGGGGTTGAATAGACTTGTAAGGATTCAAAAAACCTTTTTCAAATTTACTGATTTATTCAGAAAATCAGCAGACTACTTGAGGTAGTCTGAATTTTGAAAATAGTGCGTTGTGTATAGTGCGGAAACATTTTAATGAAAATTTGTTTTTAAGTGATGTGCACAGATAAGAACAGAAAGAAATACGAAGAGACACAGGGGTTTATAGTGGTTCGGACCAACTGTCCTACATCCACTCTCCTCAATCCAACTTGGACTTGAGGGGCTCTCCACTAACTCACTTACTCACTTACTTACACAGTTTTGAGAATACTACTCTCTTTACAACTTGTCAATGCTATAATTGCAATTGACTTCTCACAGCTTCTACAAAGCTTTTACAAAGGATAAGTATGGATGGTGTTTTTTAGTGTAAGTGATAAAACTGACAGAGTATTGGCTAGCTTAATGTGCGTGTGAATCCAATACAGAAATTATCACAATTACTCTAATTTATAGGATCAAATAACTAGCCGTTGGAATGGACTAGAAATCTGAGATCCTATAATCTCGTATTCAATCAATCATTGTGATTGATTGAATTTCCTTCTTGATTCCCATCAGTCTTTGCGATCTTCAATCAATCAAGTTTGTCCCCTTGATTGATTGATCTTCTATTCTGGGAATCTTCCTTTTATGTCGCAAGTTAACCCTTCAAATTGATTCTGAAGAATCTGGGCTGAGCACAGGACCTCAGCTGATCTGTCTCCTCAGCTGGTGTATTAGTCTGCTGATACTTGGACCTCAGCTGATGTGCAAGTCTGCTGGTGTGCACCTCAGCTGGTCTTCTTGACTTCGTCTGAATAAGTCTTTTATCCATGGTCCTTGTCTTGTCTGCGACGTGCTCTCAGCTGATCAGCTAATCTTCTGATATCAGTTGATCTGCTCTTCAGCTTATCGGCTGATGTAAACTTCTCTGATGATCTGCTTTTGATGCTCCAGTGTCAGCTGCTTAAATCTTCTGTCTTCTAAACACGGCTAAGTCCACAAGGTCTCAGCTGGTCTTCTCTTCTATGAAAGCTTCGGATCTTCTAGGCAGCAAGGTTGGTTTCCCCTTACTCGAACCTATCTAATCCTAACTACTTATCAGCTGACTAACATATTCAGCTGGTCCTATTACAAGCGGATTTGTTTTATATCATCAAAACATCTAACACAGATATCCTAACAAACAGGTTTACGCTTCTGATGCTATCAGAATTGTTAAACAAATCTGGATCCCGAAGGGTATGACTGACTCAGTAGGACCCAATACGAGATGGGTACCCGAGGCCTGATTCTTTTCAGGTCACTGCGGGCTACAAGAAGAGGAAGGAGGATCTGATGAAGGACTGGTACTTGGACTCAGGATGTTCCAGGCACATGACCGAATTTCGTGATCTCCTTCAGGATTATGTAGCTCAGGAAGGCCCGCAGGTAACCTTTGGTGATAACTCTAAGGGTTTCACCAGAGGATTCGGAACCCTTGTTATTGACTCTGTCCGTGTACTGAATGTATCATATGTTGAGGGACTGAGACATAACTTACTCTCGGTTAGTCAGTTCTGTGACCGAGGATATAGTGTAGAATTTACATCTAACATGTGTCTTGTGAAGGACAAATCTACACTACAGGTTCTGATTACAGGTGTCAGGAGGGGCAATGTATATTTTGCTGACTTCAAGACCAGCCCTCCTGAAACCTGTCTGGTCACTAAGAGCTCCTCTGAGCTCAGTTGGCTTTGGCATAAACGTCTGAGTCACTTAAACTTCAAGATTATTACCAAAATCTCTAGACTCTCTCTTGTAGATGGTCTGCCTAATGAAGTTTTTAGCAAAGACCACGTGTGCGGAGCATGTCAGGAAGGCAAGCAAACCAAAGCCTCATTCAAAGTGAAGGAAGCCTTCTCAACTGACAGAGTGCTTCAGCTCCTACACATGGATCTCTTTGGTCCAGTTACTCCTGTCAGCATAAATGGTAGGAAATATACCCTTGTTGTTGTTGATGATTACTCCAGGTACACATGGGTTATTTTCTTGCTGAACAAAAAGGAAACTCAGGTCAAGCTTCCAGAGTTACTCAAGCAATTGAGTACTGAACAGGGTCAGAGCATAGTCAGGATCCGATCAGATCGAGGAACCGAGTTTATAAACTCTATTATAACTGACTTTTGTACTAACCATGGTATAGCTCATGAGACTTCTGTAGCCAGGACCCCTCAGCAGAATGGGGTAGCTGAAAGAAGGAAACGAACCCTGAAGGAAGCTGCCAGGACCATGTTGGCTGAATCAGGACTGCCCAAGAAGTACTGGGCTGAAGCAATCAACACTGCTTGCTACACTCAGAACCGATCTATGCTGAACAAACAACATGCTCAGACACCCTATGAAACTTGGAACAAGAGAAAGCCTCGCATCTCTTATTTCCATATTTTTGGATGTAAGTGTTTCATCCTGAACAATGGGAAAGACCAGCTGAAAGCCTTTGATAGCAAATCTGATGAGGGAATTTTCTTAGGATACTCCTCAGTCAGTAAAGCTTTCAGGGTGTATAACTGTCGGACCCTTTGTGTGGAGGAAACACCTCATGTTGTGTTTGATGAGACTGCATCAGTGCATAGGAAACAGGTTCCAAGTCCTGACACTGAGGGAATTACCAAAAGGGTAACAAGACTGAGTCTGAAGAATCCTGAATTCAAGATCAAACTTGTCAGTGCTCCCAAGGGATGGGATGATGATGATGAAGATCAGGATGGATTTCAGGTCAACCCTCAGCAAGCCCCTGCCTTGGAAAACGTTGAGTCTCAGACGGAAGGACAGACTCAACCTGAGGTACGTACTGTCGGTGATGATGCTTCTGCACCTGAGACAGTTACTGAGTCCAACACTGTAGGGGGAAACAATTTCTTTGATATTGGTCAACCCTCAGGAAATGACTCAGTATCCCTTGTTCTTGCTCGTTCCGCTTCTTTGCCTATTATTGTCGAGACTAATGTTTCAGGATCAGGCAATGGAACGTCAGTAGCTCCCAGTGCTCCAGTCAGCAGGAGGCGATGGCTAGATGATCACTCATTGGCTGATATCATTGGGGATATCAATGAGGGGGTCAGGACGAGGTTGTCCTTTGGTGAAAGCGCTATGTTTTGTTGCTTCCTGAGTGATCAGGAACCTACAAGCATAGAAGAAGCTCTAGCTGATCCCAACTGGATCCTAGCCATGCAGGATGAGCTCAATCAGTTTGAGCGGAATCAGGTTTGGGAGTTAGTTGAGAGACCTAGGCGTCAACATGTTATTGGCACCAAGTGGTTCTTCAAGAACAAGAGGGATGAAAAGAATGTTGTTGTCAGGAATAAGGCCAGACTAGTAGCAAAGGGTTACTCTCAGGCCGAGGGTATCGACTATGATGAGACCTTTGCTCCAGTCGCAAGATTGGAAGCAATCAGGTTGTTTCTGGCTTATGCAACATTCAGGAAATTCAAAGTGTATCAGATGGACGTAAAGAGTGCTTTTCTGAATGGTGTACTGAATGAAGAGGTGTATGTTGAGCAACCTCCTGGATTCGAAGTTGGTAATAAGGTATATCACCTGAAGAAAGCTCTTTATGGCCTGAAGCAAGCTCCGAGAGCTTGGTATGATACATTATCCCAATTTCTGATAGACCACGGGTTTGTGAAAGGAACAGTGGACAGGACCCTCTTCCGGATCACCGAAGGGGAAGACATTCTCTTGGTTCAGATTTATGTGGATGACATAATATTTGGATCTCCTAATCTGAAGCTTTGTGAGAAATTCTCCAAGCTGATGACTGGGAAATTTGAGATGTCAATGATGGGAGAAATGAATTTCTTTCTGGGTCTCCAAGTCAGGCAAACTGACTCCGGAATTTTCATTAATCAGTCCAAGTATGCGAGGGACTTGATTCAGAAATTTGGAGTTCAGTCCAGCAAAGTCTCACGCATTCCCATGAACACAAATGAGAAGCTGGATCCTGACAAAGAAGGAGTCTCAGTAAATCAGACTGAATATAGGGCACTGATAGGATCTTTATTATATATGACTGCTAGTCGACCTGACATCACTTATGCAATTAGAGTTTGTACAAGGTATCAGTCTGATCCAAAGAAGAGTCATCTAGAGAGTGCCAAAAAGATACTGAAATACCTTAGAGGTACAGTCAATCTAGGACTTTGGTATCCCTCTGATGACAACCTAGAACTGACTGGCTATTCAGATGCTGATTATGGAGGCTGTAGACTTGATAGGAAATCAACTACAGGCACATGTCAGTTTCTAGGGAGTAAACTGATCTCTTGGTTTTCTAAAAAGTAAACCAGTGTTGCAACGTCTACTACTGAGGCTGAGTATATGGCGGCAGGCAGTTGTTGTTCTCAGATTCTTTGGCTGAAACAACAACTGAGAGACTACCAAATCGAGGCCACTGAAGTCCCAATCTATTGTGACAATAATAGTGCCATTGCCATATCCCAAAACCCAGTCTTACACACAAGATGTAAGCATGTAGACATCAGGCATCACTTTATCAGAGATCATGTTGAGAAGAAGGACATCAGGATGGAGAGAGTCCCTACTGAAAAACAAAGAGCTGACATCCTGACTAAGGCTTTGCCTGAAACCAGGTTTGTTGAGTTATCAGTAGAGTTAGGACTCCTTGACCCAGGCTTAGGTGATTCAGTCTGAATCTCTGATAAAAATGCATAAGGTCAAGGGCAATAACTATTTTGGACTCAGGATAAAGGAATCTCAGTGAGAATGTGAATGGTTGTAGGGGGAACATTCAGTATAAAAAGGATGATCAGTATAGACTGACTAAGCTTCAGGACACAGAACTCAGGGCTTGTCACCCTGATAGTGCAATAAGTGGTATCAGTCAGAATACAAATCTGACTGACTGGTATGTTTTCTGATTTTTATCTAGTCATCTGATCTTGCGTGCATTTTCCTTATACTGTTTGTTGTATTGTCAAATCAATTTAATTTGTCAAATGATCTCAGCCATTCATTTTAATATTCGGTTATTATTTAATACAATTTATTTGAATTAAATACGGACATGCTCTAATGTGCATTTAATGCACTGTGGGCGGGAACAGTTTTCGATAAAGTTTGACCAATTACTTTTGAAAAATCGAAGAGTCAAATGCTTTTCACTGTTTAATCTTGACCATTGAATCTCATAGGTCATTATTTTCTAAGCCACCCGATTAAAACTGAATTTTTGTATAAATAGGGAAAGATTGTGTTGTTAAAATCTTTATGCACCTAAATATTTTCCTTACATATTCCTCTCTGCAAACCGACCTTATTCATTTCTTCATATTACTTCAATGGCTTCTCCATCTGCAGATTCCTTCTTTGGAAATCTTTTCCATCTAAGGAATGAGATTCATTATGAACCATATGGGGACTTTTCCTCCAACCACCCCGATATTTTGCCTGTACAAGAACTATTCAATAATGCAGGTCTTCTGCAATTCATTACAGCAAGACCACAGAGGCTCCACCCGAGACTTGTTGCTGCATTCTACCTAAAGATGGCGCAGAACAAGGAGTCCCAGGAGTGGGAAACTTGCATACCCCTGACCACCTGTACAAAGGGGAAGGATGGAGAGGAGGAGATGACCAGGAGATGGGTCACTCTCAACATCCAGAGGAAGATTAAGGAGGTTTTTAATCTTCCCAGTTTAGGACGAAGCCCAGTGGATTATGGGTATGGGAATGAGAAGGACTTTCTCCAGTCCTTATGTGATGGGGATGTCGTCCTGAAGTCAGGCCTGAATAAATCAGTCCTGAGGACTGAAAACTGCCACTTCTTCGACCTGACAAATCAGGGGGTGATGGGGATTGCCGGAGGATTGGAGCAGATCTCCAGACCAAAGCTTTATACGATGATGGCAATCTCGGACGCCTCTATGCACAACTTTAACTGGGAGGATTACTTCCTCCAAATGCTGGTGGCTGAGACCAGCAAAATCAAGTACTCGCCAGAGGGTCAGGCGACATTCGAGGCCAAGATGCACTTTGGCACCAAGATTTCTATGCTCTTGGAGACCCTGGATCTCGGTGATGTGGATCAGGCCCAATCACTCGAGATTCCAGCGAAAATCAATCTATTCAGAGCTTACTCCGATGATGCTGACACCAGGAGAAGGCCTCGGACTCAGAAGAAGAAGGCCCAGGCGAGCATGACTGAAAGAGTCAAGGCTCAGGCAAGCAAGTCTTTTGAGTCTGATACAGCAAAGCCAGCGGAGGAAAAATCTAAGCCCTCAGGACCCAAGCAACAAAAGCTGAAATTTCTCTATTCAGGGTCAGCTGAGCGAGAGAACAAGCTTGTGGAAGAGCGAGAGAAAAAGCTTGTGGAAGAGAGAGAGGCTGAAGAAGCTATTCAGCATGCACCTCCGGAGAGGGAACCAGCTCAGGCGCAGGTCATTCTTGAAATTGCTCCCATTACATCTGTTCTGGATGTTGCATCCCCTGATCCTAATCAACTGATCCTTAACATCGCTGAAACTTATCAGAGTTTGGATCAGGTGGAGCCTACTCAGGAAGGAGGAGTTGAGCAGGAGGCTGCTGAACCAGTTCAGGCTGAAACACCATGGCCGTTCCCTACGCCCGATGTGAATATTCTTTCAGATTTTGAGATAGTAGCAAGGGGAGCGGCAGCTGAAATGGTGGAAATGAGATTTCCTGATCTCACTGAAGCTCAGAAGGAGGCAGTTGTGCAACTCCGCACTTTTGCCATGATCAGAAACGCTGCATGGTCTGAGCTCAGTCAGCTAGGAGAATCCAGATGATGGGACTGCATTGCAGAATTAGAAGCCGCCCTCTTTAATCATTTTGATGTGAACTCTCTACATCAATTGATTAAGATGGTGGATTTTATCAAAATAGTCCGCCGAACCTATCCTGAGCCTGAACCTCAGAAAGCTGAAGAAGAGAAGGGAGAGGTGAAGGAAGCTGAGCAGGAGGTGGTAGTGGTTGCTGATGATGATCAGCAAGGTGGCACTGAGGGAGTCAGTGTACCGGCCGATGAAGCAATCCTGGGACCCGGGATTGCGGAGGCTTCAGGAGAGGGTCCACCAGGCATGGTCCGAGTCAGAGGCAAATGGACTACACCCGAAGCAATATATCTTCAGAATTCCTCACGAGCTCTTGGCAATCTGCACAGGAGGGTCATCTTCTTTGAGCGAAAAACTAGTAAGGTTGGTTCAAATTCTGAATTGCTGAACAAGAAGTTGAACAGACTGGACCGTGACCTGAATGATATGGCCACTGATATGCATGCTGCAATAGATCTCCTTGGAGAAGCTCGGACTAGAATCAATGTAGACCTCACTGTTATTTCTGAGCAAACCAAGGATGCCATTCAGAACTGCAATCAAATGGTTTCTAATGTGCAGACTCAGCAGGAGACTAAGCTTGCCAATTTTCTGGATCAACAATTGTCTGAAAAAGTTGATCAACTGGTTGATGAGAAGTTGGTCAAGCTGAAAGCTGAACTGAAGGAGGAACTGCTGAGTGAGATGTCTGAACAGGAGAAGGATGCAATTGCCACTGCCCTGAACAATCAGATGATGAGCTTTGAAGGACGGCTAAAAGCTGAGCACAATTCAGCCGTCGACAAGCTAAGTGTTGGCCTGAGAGGGATGGCCAGGCAGATTGGGCAATTGCAGGGAAAGCAGACTGAGATGGATGGTCAGTTTACACTATTGGCGGAGTCAGTGGATGAAGTTGTCAAACGGATAAGTGACGATGATGCCAAAAAGGGGGAAGAAGGGAAGAAGCAGATTACCATTACTGGTAAAGCAAAGAAGAAAAACTTCCCCCCTGAACTGATAGCGGCGGAAAGAAAGAGGACAAGGTCTGTCGCTGCCATCGAAGCTGCTGAAGGTTCAGAGCCGAAAAGATTGAGGTCGTCTGAGGACCCCGCTCTGGAGCCTTTGTACAAGGAGATGGAGGAACATATGCAAACTGAGCTGACCACTCAGAAGAAAATGGTGATGACTGAAGCTGAAAAGATAGCAAAGATGAAGGAGATTTCGCTCCTCAGTCAGATCCAGCGCCTAAAGGAGTCCAATGAGTATCTGACTTCGCAGGTTCAGAAGAAGAAATCTGTATCTTCTGGATCTCGGATGAAGACTCAGAGGAAGATTGTGGTCAGTTCAGATCAAAGTCATCCTCCACTGAAGTTTGTGGAAGACTTTATTCCGATAGAGATGTTGGAGGTATGGATTCCGATCCGGAATAGGTGGGCCTACCTATTCTACGTGGTGGAGTTATGGGATGATCTGACTGAAGAAAAAGACGTCATACTCCATCACTGGATGGCACAGGAGCATCCTGATCTCTGGGCTGAAATCATCAGACATGCTGACACTGAAGGTGTAGAGATCGCTCCTCCGGAATTCATCAAATACCCTCCTCCACTCTTTAGGAACTCCAAGCAACTGGACCGGAAAGCAATTTCTGAAGAAGTCGTCAGAGTAGGACAAGCTACCGGGGCTGTTGCTGATCGGAACAGGATGAAGCAGGTCCTGAACCGGGTACTGGAGATGTACGAGATTCCACTGACTGCTTGGAATAAGGATGAAGACTAGATCAGGAGCTAGTTGTTCAGGAATTTTGTAATAGCTTCAGGACACTTGTATTTTCTTATCAATCAATGAAGTTATTTATTTTTCCTGAGTACAACTTCTTGTTGACTCCTGAATCTACTTTTCTGAATCCTTATCAAGAACTGTACTAACTCATTCCTTGTTTTCATCTTATAGACTAAGTACCTAGTTTGTCAGGTGGTACTGAGTTGTTCTCACTGACTAAGTCAGTTGATTGTATAGATGAATAGGAATTTGCTTAAGGGTTTTGGCATCATCAAAAAGGGGGAAATTGTTGGGACAATCTGATTATTTTGATTAGATCTCAAAACCCCTGATGAATCGGCCTAAGTATAGTTGTTCAGGATCAAATAGTTCAGGATAGTTAGGTTAGGAATTCAGTACAGGAGGAACTTGCTGAAGACTGAAGAATATTGGAGTCGACCCAATTTACTGAAGTCTGAAGTGTAAACCATCCTGAAGGAGTCAGTCAGTCTTGCTGAAGATTGTCTGTTCTGAAGCTGAAGATCGAAGCCTGCTGATTCATCCTGAAGTCAATCCTGAAGTACCATTGGCTGATGTTTCTATTGAGTACACTAAGCATACTCAGGACAGAAGTTAGTCAGTGAAGAGTAAGTGTCACCTATCAGGCTGTGCTGAATGCACTTAAGACCTGACTTAGGCCATGGTTCAGTTCACCTGAATCCTGTAAGTCCGAAACAAAAAGATTACACATATTGGGCTGAATAACCTATCAGGCTGTGCTGAATGCACATAGGACCTGACTTAGGCCTTGGTTCATTTCACCTGAATCATGTAAGTCCAAAGCAAAAGGTTATTTATGCTATGGGACAAGAGACAAAGAGAATGTCAGTAAGACTCCATTAAGACACACGTTCAGACTGAGTTATTAACAAGAGACTCAGAGTATTGAATGTACGAGGAAGGACAAATGTCTGAAGGTCAACTAGCCGTTATAGCGGAGAGCCAATGATCTTTCGACACGCATGCACGGAGTCTGCGTAGCATTTAATGCGGCATTTAATGCATCTCAAAAGTTGCAGGTGATGTGACAACTTGCCAGAATAAGCATGGCGGGTAGGTCAAACAGTATTTCTAGCCTGCAATCTACCTAAAATAGGAAAGATTTGATTTGATCTCCTCCAACGGATCTATTTTGAATCTTACCTATAAATATGGAGAGCCTTGCACCCATTAAAAAAAATGGGAAATTTCCAAGAGAAAACTCTCAAGAATCCAAGCATTCAAAGCATACTATAAACAACACTCTGCAATTAAATTTCCCTAGTGTTGTAGTAGGATTCACTTTGTATTTGCTTAGATCGATAGCTCTATTATTTAGCATTGTTTTGTATTGCTAGAGCTATCTTAGTTAGAAACCAGAATACCAAACCACTCAAGGTGTGAGATTGGTTGGTTAGAAGGACTGGGACTTGTAAAACGTCCAGGGGTAAGTTCCTAAGAGAGGAAGTTGGCTACTCGTGTCCCTTGGCACGTAAAACCCAAGTACCTATCCTCAGGGTTTTGAGGATAGCTTCCTGTTAAATCAGGTCGTGGACGTAGGAGTTGGTTATCTCCGAACCACGTTAAAAAGTCCCCTGTGTGCTGATTTACTGTTTTGTTCAGGATCATAACTGTCATCATAATAAATTGAACATTCTGCATCGTTTTTCTATTCAGGACTGAATCAATCATCCTGAATCTTAATACTGTGCACTCAGCCTTAACCACCAGTTTACTAAGCAAACTCAGAGAAAATGTTTTCAGAAACTAAATCGAGTAGAATCTAAGGGCTTACTTTCCGCACTTACTCTGGCTCACTGAGATAGTGGTCCAACTGACTAGCTTCCAAGCGGTCAGTAGGTTTGTTATCTCTACTGAGCTTCCGAGCACTTTACTCACACTCAGCTTATCTGACTCGTTACTGAATTGTCCCTGCTGCCCCTGTGGACCTTCAGCATACTGAGTACTTCAGGAGTTCCTGACTGAGAGTGTCAGAGCATTTTTCTGAGTCTTTCAGAAAAATCTGACATCAGTGTATTCCTCCCCCCCCATACACTGATTATACTCGTTTCGGGACCAACAGAGAATTAGAAGATGAAATCTACATGCATCAGCCTATAGGATTTGTTCTTCAAGGTCAAGAGGATAAAGTTTGTAAGTTGAAAAAGTCAATTTATGGACTTAAGCAATCCTCGAGACAGTGGTATTTGAGATTTTACTCGACGGTAATCTCATATAACTTTGTTATGATAAATGAAGACCACTGTGTGTATGTTAAACGTTCTAAGAACAATTTTGCGGTTCTATCTCTGTATGTAGATAACATACTATTAGCTGGAAATAACAAAGAGTATCTTGAAACTATCAAGAAATTGTTGTCTTCAAATTTTGAAATGAAAGACATGGGTGAAGCAGAATATATTCTTGGTGTCAAGATCCAAAGGGATCGCTCGGAAAGGTTATTGGGTTTATCCCAAGAGACTTACATCAGGAAACTTTTAGAACGATTCAAAATGAAAGACTGCAAACCACTAGATACTCCTGTTATGAAGGGTGAATCTTTGAGCCTAGATATGTGTCCTAAGACTCAAAAAGAAAAAGATGAAATGTCCAAAATACCATATGCCAATGCTATTGGTAGTCTGATGTATGCAATGTTATGCACACGACCAAACATTTGTTATGATGTTGGTCTAGTCAGCAGGTATCAGTCTAATCCTGGGCGAAGACACTGGTCGACAGTGAAAAGGATTTTCAGATATCTAAAAGGGACTGCAGACTATCATCTTTGCTATCAAGGAAACAATGTGACACTCAATGGGTATACAGACGCAGACTGGAGTGGTGATTTGGATGAACGAAAATCAACTTCCGGTTATGTCTTCTTGCTCAACAATGGAGCAATATCATGGTGTAGCAAGAAACAGACTTGTATAGCACTGTCCACAATGGAAGCTGAATTTGTGGCATGTGCTGCTGCTCTCAAGAGGCTATTTGGTTAAGGAGGTTCCTGAAACATTTGGAGATAACTGACACCTCAGTGGGAGCTGTATCAGTTAATTGTGATAATCAAGCAGCCATTGCTTACACAAAAGATCCCAAATATCATGGGAAGACCAAACACATTGACACTAAGTTTAATTTTGTTAGAGACATAGTTGAAAAGAAGAAAGTGATTCTGAAGTACATTTCTACTCATGACATGTTAGTAGATCCTTTTACCAAACCAATTGCTAGAGATGTTTTCATGAAACATGTTAGAGGTTTGGGTTTACATAGGATTTGATTATATTCGAATGAAATGTTGAATGATGTTATATTAATGGTTATTTGATGTAACTATTTGTGTTTTATTACATATATGTATTGTTTCATATATATGAAAGTATGTCGACAAGTTATGATTGACTCTCTCATACGAGTAATCACCTATGTTCCAGTGGGAGCACAGAGATGAGATTATAATAAGAAATATAATCGAGATAGATTGGACCACAAAATCTGTCTAACTTGTTTAATTAGCTAAATTTTACAAGATGTCCTGTTACACTTGAGAGTGGATGTCTGGGTTAAGTGCACAGAATGCATTTAATTTATGAATTTACGCAATGTCAAATTTAAATTAGACATACGCTTCCTTCATAGGAAATCAAAGACATTGTGACATGTGTTTTTTGAGAAACTTCATGTGCTAAATGACCCGAAAAGGAAATGAGAAAATATCCCTAAATTCTCACTAAGTATGAGTCCTTTATTTTAAACTTTTTACCCTTAAGACTTTCTACATAGTTTCTAAGTTTACACTTTGGCGTTGCTACTTTAGCATGTTTCCAATGGCTATAAATTTTAAGAGCTATGCGGTACATGTCTAGGAAAGCAGCTACAGTGGGAGACTGTAGACTCTTAGCTAGAAAGGAAGAATGTCTTTATTTAACACATTCTAGTGTGATTCATTGACTAGTCAATTAAGCTGGGAGTTTGATTATGAATACATTAGATTTTCGCGAATATAGTTGAATATGTTCTATTTTGAGGGATTCAATAGAGATATGTCAACAGGTGTTAAATGTTTAAATGAATTCTGGGGTATAACGAGATTGCATATATCCTTGATGAAACGATTGAGGTGCCATATATTCCTAACAGGTGTATGGCATAGTAACTCATGCACTCGTGGGTCACACGAGGTATTTGTATCAATATGAAAGTTGTTGGTGATGATGAAGATGTGTAAGATATAATTAAACTTCATATGTGAGTGGGAGATGTAAATAATATTTAATATAAATATTATTTATATTATAATATCACATATATAGTTTATTATATTAATATTATATTATTAAATAATACTAAGGGAAGTTTAAATATAACTGAAGAAGCAGTTATATCCCTTCTCTAGATAAGATGAGACATGTGTTTTCATTCTACGAGACAGAGGAATTATTCATTCCAGAGAGCATAATATACACAGACCATTATCTTAAAAACACACAGACATAATACAGTACCAATTCGTGGGGATTTGGTTTGCAATTACTGCAACTGGGACCCCGAGGACTTGGAAAGGACGAGGATTACAATCTGGTTCAAGTTAATTCCGCACAGCATTTACAGAGGTCAGATTCCTAATTATCGTGTTAGACTGTCTGGGCCCAACATGAGTAACTAAATATGAAACTTTTGTAAGATATTGGTATTGTTCTTGACTTTTCAATAAAGGTCTTCAAAAATTAAACTCTTTTGGTTATATAATGAGATGTATAATAGGTTTTCATTTTTTAAGACTTTGATTTGTTGTAGATATAATTGGAACAAAAAGTGTTTAGTTTTAAATGTCAAAATAATTGATATCATAAACTCTTTAAGTTGATCAAAAGTAAGTTTTCAAAGTTCTTCAAGTGCTTGTAATGTTTTATCTTACGATTGAAAATTACTTAATTTTGACAAGATTTTGAAAATCACTGATGAGATGAGCTGACATTGTTAAATAATGTGTTGGAAAAATACAAATGATATAATAATTTTGACAAGATTGGTAAGATTTAACATCTGGTCATTTATTCCTGAGACTATGTATATATGTGAAAGAATATTGTTGTGGTAAAAATATAATTACAAATCACCTTAAAAGTCGTGCAATAGGAGTCTGAAGTCACATCAGCTTTTTTTTTCAGCCTTTTGATTACCATGATATTGGAAATATTTAAACACTATATTAACCCTCCTCTATATTTAACATTCTTTGTATATATATACATGCATACCCAATCTTCTCTCATATCTCTTTGCAACAAATTGTACAAGAGTCAGCTTCAATAGCACACTCACAAGGTGAATGCACCGTTACCCGAATACACAAATATGTCCATCGCCCTCCTCACAACAGAAGATTCAGAACGAGTGTCCTTTTTAATGGACAAGTGTTCGAAACCTCGGAGGTTTGCTTCACGAGCAAACAAGCTGAACAAGATGTTGCACGGGTTGCATGTCAAATGTTATTTGTCAGCCAAAATAATGTGTGTGTTGTTTTTATTCAATTATACTCAATAAATCGAGACTATATTTTTATTCAATTTTAGATTAATTTTAACCCAAATTATATTTTCGTATTTGAACAATATTTTCTAAATGATAAAAGTATCGTATTTAAGGATGAATATGTCACTTAATGCAAATGTTCTAGATTTCAAATATCACAAGAAATATTTTTTATGTTCATTCACCATAATTCTAAAAAAAATCTATTCAAATGACACAAGACCTACAAGAATGATTAGCCAAGAGGCTTATCAATACACTAAAAAATGATACCATTGAATGTACACAAGTGGATATGTTGGTGTTCGATTTGTGTAACAAAATCCGTTAAATAGCCATAATTATTTCTAAACTATCTTACTATTTTTGTCATAAATCTGAACCTATAAATTCAAATTTTGAGATATCGGTCTCCTTGGAAAGTTAATTCAAAGTTCTCGAAATTTTCTTTAGAGAGCAAGCTAAGATTCAAACATATGTGAGCTTGGTTTAAATAATCAATCTTTGTAGGTGACTTAAATAAATTACAAGAGTCATACAATTCATTAACTTGTGGTCTATATTAAGGGCTTTGTAGCAATTTTGGAGACATTCAATTTCTTGTATTATATCTATCATTAGTCTAGTATTTCCCTAAAAAAATATGAGTTTTTATTGTATCAGTGTGAGTAGCTAAATATGAAGCTTTTGTAAGATATTGGTATTGTTCTTGACTTTTCAATAAAGGTCTTCAAAAATTAAACCCTTTTGGTTATCTAATGAGTTGTGTAATAGGTTTTCATTTTTTAAGACTTTGATTATTGTAGATATAATTGGCACAAAAAATACTTAGTTTTACATGTCAAAATAATTGATATTATAGACTCTTTAAGTTGATCAAAAGAAAGTTTTCAAAGTTCTACAAGTGCTTATAATGTTTTATCTTACGATTGAAATCACTTGATTGTTAAATTTCAATTGAGTTATCAAAGATAACCAAAAATGATACTAATATTCTACTTAAAGTGAAATCTCAAAGCTCTAAAAATATGTAGTACTCTATTTTGGAACCTTAATTCTTACAACTAGTTGACATCTTTTCTTGCAAAACTCCTTATGGTTCGTCACTCGAACTTCCAAAAGATTTTATTATTTGAGACAAACCCGCACTTAGGTATGTATCACCAAAAAGCTATCAACTACTCACTTTATTTTTTCCATCTACTTATTTTTCATCCAAATTTATCAAATTTCACTCATGCCACAAATGAGTATAAATTTGTAGAAGGTTGGAAGCAACAAAGGAAAAGGGATGCGCAAGATTAGGAAGAGAAGTCAGGGATTTTGAGCCCCAATTGTTTTGAATTTAAGTCCCAATTATAATCTAAAAAGAAAAGGTGTATTATGTGTTGTCTATGTATTTTTTTTATAATATAGTATATTTATTAATAATTATATATATATATTTGCTGAAAATTCTATCCGAAATTCCATCAATTTATGATTGTTAGAATATTTTTTATTTTAAAAACAATTAGAAATTATATTGAATTTTTCCAACAATTAAAAAACCCTTTGGAATTTTAAAAATTTTACAATAAAAAATTATTTAATTGAGAGAATCACTCTACAAGTCTACAATATTTAGAATTTTCATTAGAATTAAAAAGTAAATAATTTCAACATCATTTGCAAGCATCGTTGGAGAAAATATCGATTTTTTTTTTAATTTCTACAATTTATTTTTCAGTTGAAATTAGCTCATTTCTTGTACCGCATGAGTGACAGTTAAACTCACCTATATAATTCTAATATTGAACGGGGTCTGGTGTGAACACGTGAAGTTGGTAAAAGATGACATTCTTCATACTTTAAAAATCATTTCAGCAAAGTCTTGAGCAACATACCATCTTTATCTGAAAGGTTGTTCACACGACATTTATCATTTGAGGATAAGCAGATTCACACATTGACATTTTCACATATGGAGGTGAAACAAACAATCGAAGAATGTTATAGTTCCAAGAACCCATGTCCATATGGTTTCAACTTCAAGTTCATCAAAAAATGATGGCATGTGATTAAAGATGACTTCATGAGAATGTTTGAAGAGTTTCACTTGAATGGAAAGTTGGTACGTGGTTTCAATTTATCCTTTATTGTCTTAATAACAAAATGAGAAGAGGTTGAGAGTATTTCAGACTACAGACAGATATCTTTAATTGACTGCTCTTATAAAATACTGGCAAAAATTCTTATTTTGCGTCTGAACAAGGTGTTGGATGGGCTCATTTCAGAAAACCAAAGTGCTTTCATTAGAAAATGGAATATTTTGGATGAGGTAATTATATCAAATGAGGCAATTTAGAAGCTAAAAGGAGGTAATTGCAAAGGATATTTTTCAAGATTGGTTTTAAAAAGACGTATCATTCGGTAGATTGAAATTTTTTAGACCATGTGCTTAAAAGATTCGACTTCTATAGCAAATGGAGAACTTAGATTAGAGAATTTGTGGCTAGTGCACCTGCTTCAATTCTAGTAATGGTTGTCCAGCATATAACTTCAAATTGGAAAGGGTTTTAAGACAATGAGATCCACTATCACTATTTCTTTGTTTGTTGGTTGCTGAAGGCTTCAGTGATCAACAAAGCCACCAATTTGGATTTATATGAAGCAGCTGAGATTGGAAGTGAAAGGGTCAAAGTCTCTCATCTTTAGTATACAGATGATACAATATTTATGGGGACAACAAGTGAAACTAATGTGGAGACCATGAAGCAAATCTTGAGAAATTAACTTCGAGCTTCTTTCAGGACTTAAAGTTAATTTTAAAAAATGCAGTATTATGAGCGTCAATATTGATAGGAAAAGGCTATAATTAATGGCAAATAATCTTGGTTGCATGTTGGTGATATTCCTTTTGCTTATTTGGGAGTTAGGTTGAGAATTTGTTAAAGAAGTTTGGGTGAGTGGAGTTATTTAATTCATAAATTTTGAAGCAGTTTTAAATTGTGGGAAGACAGGAAGATCTCTTTTGGGGGACGAATTACTCTGTTAAAATCAGTTCTATCTTCATTGCCGATCTATCATTTTTATTTCTACAAAAAGACCTTGAGTGCTCTAACTTCATTACAACGTAATTTCCTGTGGGAAGGGGGGATTGTGAAAGTTTCAAAACATCATGGATCAGCTGAAAAAAGGTTTACATTCAATATATTTGGGGGATTGGAGTTAGGGAATTGGGGGCATTTAATAGAGTATTGTTAAAAAAAATAGGTGTGGTGGCCGTATCTATTAGACGGGAATAATTTATGGGTGAGAGTCTCAAAGTCATTGTATGGGAAGTTGGAGGTTAGAGAGTCGTGTTCTATCACTATGAGGAAGGAGCCTAGATGATCTAGTTAGTGGAAATATGTCACAAAAAATATTCCGGGAGAGGGAAGGAGATGGTATTGAGCTCATTTAGAGAGGAGTATTGGAGATGGAGAGGATATTTCTTTTTGGGACAGTGTGTAGATTGGGAATAATGCTTTAAAAATATATCTTCTAGATTGTTTAGGTTGTATTCCTAGCATGAGGTATTAGTGAGGGGATTTTGGTGAGTAGGTAAATGGGTTATGAGTTTGGAAGTGAGATGGAGGTGTGAGTTGCTTGATAGGAAAAAACTTCTCTTGATAATCTTGTGGATATCATTAACAGGTACCCCATACGAGAACAAGCTAGAAATAGATGGAGCTGGACACAGAATCAAGACGGACTTTTTACAACTCATAAGGCATTCTATTTACTCATAAGAGATATTCCCAAGGAGAGACTTTTAGAGTTGGGCCAAATATTTTGAAGATGGTTTAGAGCAAATTTATTCCATTTAAAGGACTAGCAATGGCGTGGAGATTTTTTTGGGACAAACTACCAACAAGAATAAATCTTCAGAAAAGACACATCCTACAACAAACTTCAAACGCAAATTGTCCATTTTGTGAGCAATCTGGCAAAACCGCTACACATCTGTTTTTCAATTGTTCAAAATGCATGGTAGTATGAAAATTGTATTTCAATTGGCTAGAGACCCCAGTGGCATTACCAAATGGAATCATGAGCACTTCATGGTGATGTTAGATATACTTTCTAGAAAAAAAAATAGTACAATTGCTATTGGAATGTGGATTTGTGTGGTTTGGATTATTTGAAAATGGAGAAAAGAATTAATCTTTTAAGACAAAATATTTGATGTGTCGAAAATAACAGAAGAAATCAAGGGATGATTGTTGGTGTTCTTTAAACGAAAGTAAGGTTGTATTCAGGTGTTAATGTTTGATCTGAGAGATCATAACAAAGGAGAAATAAAATTGAATGAATTCTCATAAAATTTGGTAAATCCTTTCACTAAGATGTCTTGTACACACTAGACACTTGGAGAGTCTGGGTGTAAGACATGTAGGTGATTGGCTCTAGGCCAAGTGGGAGATTTTAAGTATATATGTCCTAGAGACAATCATTATGAGGACATTATACTTGATCATATTCAGTCATTAATGTATTATTGATTTGATCAATAATATTCGGCAATACACTTATAGAATAGTATGTTTGATTGTTTGCATATATTCATATATGTGTTCTCATGAACTAATGTTGTCATTGAGATGTGAGACTCAAATGACTATGACATAGTTCTTAAAGTAGCCCCAATCAATGATCATCGAGAAAGGGATATCGATGATGTGATTGAGATTGGTGTGCGATCTGCATCATACCTTTAGAGGGTGTAGTAGTTCTCACAACTACGAGATACTAGGTATCTTATGATTGATGCACAAATACTTTGAAGAGTATTGGCATACCCAACCAAGAAACTGTTTGTTGTATTCTATTTACGTCTCTACGAGAGTATTGGTCTGTGGAGTAGTGTAATAGTCCTCTAACTTGAGGTCAATACACACGACATGTATGGAGTGATGAGCTTTGACCATGATTGACGCTTGCACTCTGAACAGAGTAGATATGGCATGTATTGGGCACATCATGAAGTACATGTACGTGGTAGTTGAGCCAAGATAGAATTCATTCCTCAAATAGATTTGGAGAGAATACTCGACTTCTCATAACTAATTATATCGTTAGTTATTGGCCAATGCACGTCGCATTTGAAATAGAGTGCAAATGTGATAATATGATCAATTAGTAGAATGATGTAACTTGATTAAGTTATTAGAATAGACACATTGTCATGTTCTAGACTTAATCGGAGTATTCGTGAATGAAAAGACTGTATCACAATGAACTTCACATTATAGGCTGTTGATGTATCCTCGCAACGTACCACATATGTTGAGATTGTCTGTTTATTGTCTAGGGTTCAACTAAGACCATTAGTTTGATTAATCGCTTAACATATAAGGGCCTATGAGTCACACAATAAGTAATTCACGTTTACGAATTAAGTTGAAATTTTTAATCCCTATACTACACTGGGGGCAGACCCTGATACGTAAAATCATCAAAAAGCGAAAAGTTTGAATTTATAATAATCGCAAGCAGCAAGCAAAATAAGCATTAGCCAGATTGACATTGGGGACATCATAAAGAATCATTCATATAGTTAAGTGAAATGTTATTTGAGCCCAATGAGAGGCAAATAGCTTTTAAAAGTTATTTGTCCAAACAAAGATATTGCTTGAAACAAGGCTAAAAGCTGGTATATGTCAAGTCACTAAAATGCATTTCTTGAGAGGAAGCATTACAGTAATAAAAATCGGTAAATGCTCCATACAAGAAATTGACATAATGACAATGAGTGCCCCTTTACCATATAAAGGCCAAAAATTCCCAAAATATAAGGACAAATGTCCAATAGCTAATGCCCCATTTATGAGGAAGAAAGACCCCTTATCAAGTGTGTAACTCGTGAATGTTGTAAATGCAGAACGAGAAAAGCACCATAAAATAAAAATAACAAATTGTACACAATAAATTAAAGAGGCAAAGATAACATTTCATGTCATTATCAAAGTTGAAATACATGTTATGTTCAAGAAACAAGAATAGTCCCTACTTCAACTAATACAACCAAAAGTTCTTCACACGGAAGAAAATAAAAAAATGCTAAAGCAAAGAAGCGTAAACAATTGGGGGCACATTCCCTTCACCAGCGGCAGGAGTAATTTATTCTTCGTCTGGCTAAATTTCATCCATTAGTATGAGAAAGCAAGCTCCGATACAACAACAAAAGTCGCAAAGCAAATAAGTGGAAGCGCTCTCCAAGAAACTATACCTTGAATATTCCAGCAGTGGCAAAGCACAAAGAGTCTCCAGAAAGGGCGAAACACTACAAATTATTTCAATGCATCTACTTGCAAGTATGAAGAAACACATGAAATCAAGGCTCACACAACCCGCACGGATAGAATAATAAATGCAAGGATTCAAATAGCCTGATGCTAAAAGATTACAGTTTTAGCTTATGGGTATCTGAAAGGATTGCACGGTAACTCTTTTTCCTACATTCGGTTTATCCACATGAATGATTTACGGCTAGGATTTTAACGAGGCTTGTGGGATCCTTCTGCATAATCCTATGAAATTCTGCGAAATCGCATTTGATGCATCTATGCATGAGTACAAGGAAATACAAGCACAAAGAAAAAGACAGAGCGAAAGGCAGACCAAGTCGAGCTCAATTTACTTGCTTATACTGAAGAAATCTTGCAAAGATTGAAATAGTCTGATGCTCGTTATTCATCTAGCAATTCAAACAAATATCAGGCTAGGGGCAACTGTTGATGAAATAATTAACGTGCGTGCTTAAGGAAATAATTATCCAAGTCTGGATTATCGTGTTCAAAGAAGTTGATCAAGCACGAAGAAAGAACGAGACGGAAGAAAGCTATTACCAGTCATCAGCTTATAGTGAAGCAGGCTGGTGACGAGTTAGCAACTTATAGTGAAGCAGGCTGCTGATCAGCAGCTTATGATGAAGCAAGCAGGTGTCACCTCGTGCTTGTAATTTCTATATAATGTAAACGATTTCATTCGAATAAAAGATACGAAATTCATTTTCATAACGAAGTTCTTGCAAAAAAACGATGTGCTTACTATCCTAAACATCCTACCTGCTTATTCAACGAAATTTATTCCAATTTTGTTGATGTGCTTAGTATAGAACACCACATAAATCACCTACTTAAAAAAGTGCATCAACAAGCTGGAGTATAGGCCAACTGATACTTAAAATTGAACTGCCTGGCTCAAGATAAGTTTTAGCGGACTTGCTCTTCAGCTTGTCTTCTTATATTTATTAATTAGTTGAGCTTCATACTTAGTCTGCTAGCCAGCTGAAGTACACCTACCTTGGTCAGCTGGTTTTCTGTTTTTCATGTCAATTTATTTTCAACATCTTCAACTGTCATTTACATCTATGATATTTTCTTATAATCAATCTATTGTGCATTTATTTAAAATATATATATTTGCTGAAAATTCTATATCAAAAAATTCCATCTAAATTAGGATTGTTAGAATTCTTATTGATTTTGAAAATAATTAAAAATTATGTTGAATTTTTCCAACGCTTGAAATAACCCTTTGGAATTTTAATCTCACCAATCTAATTCTAATATTGACATTACATGCTTAAATGCAAGAATTTGTCAATTAAAAAAAAAAAAAAAAACATGCAAGAAAAAGAGTGAGCGTATAATAAGAGAGGGAATAATGATCTCAACTGTCTCTGGTTGGGTAGTTAACCCATCATTGTTATTTCTCTCTCTCTCTCTCTCTCTCTCTCTCTCTCTCTCTCCATTTTAAAACATATATATGCAACCTCTTATAATAATAGCAGCCCGCGCATGCCTCCTGCACACAAATTTAAATTAGTCTTGAGTGGGGCCCCCGACTAAACTGACACTGGGACCCACTACCCATCTTTCTGTTGGTCAAAACCAATCAATTTTTATGCTGTAACTAATTATCATAATTGCCACAACAAATAGAATCAATTCTTTGTTACAAAAGGCGTTTCATTAATTAATATCATAATATGCTTTAGACATATATGGGGGCAAAAATAAAGTTCAAATTTACTACAGAATTAGTAATAGTAATTTAAACTATAAACAATCTCACGTGATAAAAGTCATTAGAAGACTAACCTATTTAACGTTGCCCACAACTTGATTATGACAAGTAAGACAAGGTTTTATTTTAGGGAAAATTATTATTTTTGTCCTGTAACTTTACCACCTTTTGATTTTGGTCCTATTAACTTTCAAATTTTGATTTTCGTCCTGTAAATTTATCTTATTTTGATTTTGGTCCTATGACACCTCATTCATGTATAAAAGAGGTAAAGTTATAGGACCAAAATAAAAAAGGGGTAAAGTTATAGGACGAAAATAAAAAAATTGAAAGTTAATAGGACCAAAATCAAAAGGAGATAAAGTTATAGGACGAAAATCAAAATTTGAAAGTTAGTAGGACTAAAATAAAAAAGAGGCAAACTTACGGGACAAAAAAAATATTTTCCCTTTATTTTATGTAATATGTGTACCACTAGTAATATCTTTCATATTATTGATTATAAATTATAGTATTAGTGGAGTATGATGAGCTAGTTTTACATAATTTTGTGGAAAATAAAATTAGGTCAACAATAAAAAAAATAATAAATATTTCTAAACCATATGATCGTCGAAAAGTCAAATTCACGTAAACTTGAAATGACATAATATCATCAGTATTAAATAAAAAAGTGGGTATTGTGTGAAAATATTTCATGATAATATCATGAAATAATTTTAATGTATCAAATATCTGGTCAAGTGTATCAAAATATTCATCAGGTGTATTAAAAATTGAAGTCAATATATAAATTTTATTGACCTCAACTTTTGATACACCTAATGAGATTTTTGATACACCTAATTAAATATTTGATACTTTAAAACTTATTCATGATAAGTTTATTACGAACCATTTTTATACAATACTTTACCTAAATAAAAATGTGTGTTTGATAAATATATGGGTGTTGTTAGGATAATCTTTAAATTAAAATCTTAACAATATTACTCTTCCGAGAAAAAAGAATAAAGTAATAGAAGTGGTTGAGATTATAAGTAAGAGGTATAGTGTGCGGCAAAATGTAATTGAATTTCTTCAACAAACAGTAGGACCCACCCGAGATTTAGCGCCATCCTTTCAATTAATTCTCTATCTATCCCACTTAATTAATTGCATGCCACCCTCCAGGCTTCTCTCTCTCTCTCTCTCTCGTGAAGACCAAATTATAATTAAAAGTAGGAAAGACAAACTGGGGGTAACTGCATGGTTATAGTAGCTCCTCCTAAAGCACAAACATATTCATACCTAAGAGTAGTATTATGTCTTCAGCTGGGGTATAAATATATATATATGTGTGTGAGATTGTGAAGACAGAGAGAGAGAGAGAGAGAGAGAGAAAGAGAGATGAAGGATAGCAGCAGAAAACAAGGTGGGGCAGCAGCGCCATGCGCGGCATGCAAGCTTCTGAGGCGGAGATGCGCAGAGGACTGCGTGTTTGCACCCTACTTTCCGGCGGAGGAGCCTCATAAGTTTGCCAGTGTGCATAAGGTCTTTGGTGCTAGCAATGTCAACAAGATGCTCCAGGTTATTTATTTTTTTATTTATTTATTTACCTTTCTTTTTCCTGACTTTTTCTTCCTATCATATTACGTTATGTCATTTGTTGGATAAAAATATATGTATATCAATATGATTGTGATTTTTTTTAGAACTATATTAAGGTGTCATAATTATTTTCTAGACTGATCAAATAACAACTGTAACTTTTTTTTTTAAATTAGCAATTTAAAGATAGTTATTTTTAAAAATGGCAATTTAAGAATAAATTCAGGTCAATAATTGATCCGATTTTTTGACCTAAATCTAGTCCACATTTTCCAATTAGTCCAAATTTGCCATAGTAATTTGTCGTTAATTTACTATTCTCATTTTGTCAGCCTAAAAAATTACGTCATCATTTTGTCAGCCTAAAAACAACAAATTTTTATAATATAATTTTATACATAAAATATTTTTTATAACTCTATGTTCTTACGCTTTTCATTGTTCACTAAATTCACCATATATTCAAATTATAACTCATCATCAAGTTCAATAAAAAAAACACAATCACCACCAAATGGAACCAATCTTACACTTGAAATTTGCATTAATTTGCACAAATTCTCTAACGAACAAATATTATAAAATTAATCATATATTTATTCAGTTATATCATTATATTTAAAAATTAATATCATATTGTAATATACTATAAATATTAGTTTTGATTGCATTGATGGTATCAATTTTATACTTTGAACAATTTTCATAGGGAATGATTGTTAATTAATTTTTGTATCATTTATGTATAAATTTTTATTCTTTTTTTTTTTTTTACATTCTTTAGTTATATACTAAAATGAGTCAATATTCATCAATTTATTTTGTTGAAACACATTTTATAGTACATTAAATGATTTTTCGGTTTCTTAATGCATATATGTAAAATTACAGTAAAAATTTAATAATAATAAACTAAGTTTATAAGGTCGGATATAGAAATTATTTCTATTTTGTAATAATATAAAAGGGTAGCTAGATTGTTAATTACTAAACTCGTGACTTTTATACGATTCTTCAAAGTAAGTTTGCAGATGTATCAATTCATTTCCAAGCTGAGCACTTTACATAAAGGGAATATTGAGAGAGGTTTCAGGATTTTAAATAAAATTGATTACTACTTATTTAATATGTCAAATAATAATTAATTTCACTGAGTGAAATTGTTAAATTAATTTAGTGAATTAATTGAATGGAAAGATTGCAAGTTATATAGTATTTTTTTATAAATAAATTGTGAGTCCACCAATACTCCCAATGGAAAAATATATATTACATATTGTATTCCATAATATTTGGACGTCCATAATTGTTTTAGGAATAATTTATTTTGAGTCTTTTTGGCTTTTTATATGTAAATTGTATTCTTTGGTACGTAAAAAAGGTACAAGTATAATATTAATTTATAGGAAATATTTAAAAATTAATAGTACTAATTATAAATTAGTTCTGTAAAAAAATTATGCTTTGTGCCAAAAACAAGTTATATATTTATGTTAATATTTGAATTAATTTATAAATATAATTATTTTTTAATGAATATGTAAATGTCCTAATATTTTATATTCAATATTGGCAAAAAAGTTTCAACATGTTTGTCAAAAAGTTCTGTCATTTTCAACGACTATATATAATGCTATTGGTCAAGAATTTTACATGCCCTTTTCTTTTTTCAAAGATGAGAATGTAATCGTTCTTCAAATTTTCTAAAAACGCTATAATTTTTAATAATTCAACTTAGGTTTTATTTTTATTCACCGCACCGTGTATTATTCTTTTGAAAAATATTAATTGTGTGTAATTATACCGTAAAATATATACATACAAGATTGAACTCAGAATTATCTAATAAATTGAAACAATTAATTTGATTTATTATAGATTCAATGTTCAACATCTATTTTATAATAAGTTGAAAATATAAGTATATCAGCAAATTAATCTCTCATATATACACCAATTGTATCGTACAACTTGTGAAAATTAAATTTAACCCAACTGAACATATAATTAAATTTAAAAATATACTTGAGACTTTTTTTAGTTATTTTTTAGTAAAAATATCTTATTTTACAACATTATATATATATATCAACTTTTCGTCTTGACATGCATGTCAGGATAACGATAATCAAACTGCTTCCCACGAATTGACTTGCTAACTACGTTTTAGTAAACAAAATTATATATATATATATATGAAAGTCTTGCATGTTTTTTTTCTTTTTTCTTTTTAAAGGCAAAAGAATGATACAAAATATATCCAATCTATTCTGCTTTTTAGAACCTGAGTTTTGACTGATGACTAATAAAGCAAACCCTCCAAAGCATATGCAATTATGCTGTGCTGTGAGGACCATAATTTAATTAATTATTCTAGAAAAATAAAGAAAAAGTGACCTCAGAATGTGACTAAGCATGACCTCATCATAGGACTTTATGATCATATTGCATTATATTCCTGGGTCCTGCGGAAATCATTTTTATTTAAATCTCAAATTTTTAACTTGATATGAAAATGTGTGATTGTTTCTAATTAATTAAATTTGGAAATGCTTACGGCATGCAGGAATTACCAGAGCATCAAAGAGGGGATGCAGTGAGTTCGATGGTTTACGAAGCTAACGCGCGTGTTAGGGATCCCGTTTATGGGTGCGTGGGCGCAATTTCGTCTCTACAGCAGCAAATTGATGCATTACAAACTCAGCTGGCACTCGCACAGGCCGAAGTTGTGCACATGCGAATGCGCCAGTTTTCGTCTTCAAACTCGTCGCCCGACAGTGCTTCTCCCTCCACAAGATCCAGCAGAAGATCCCATCACCACCCCAAGTCCACCTTTAACATGGATATCTCCAATATGGACCACTCTTTCTGGCCTTAATTTATCATATTTCACACTTTGCACCTCTATCTCTTAATTAATTTGGCTTCTTTTTTTTTCTTGGATTTCTTACATATACACATGAATGTGTTAGCCGGCCATCTTGGTCAGGGCTACCCTACTCTTTAGCCATATATTGTAAATGTCAAAACATATAATTATATATTGGGTATAGTAATTATGCATTTGGGAGTTGAGAATTCACACAATGTTTGCTAAATATATAATTAATGTTGTTTAGGAACTCCATATTTAGTCCATTGTTGCTTGAATTTGTTCCATATTAAAACTGGTCACAAAATCTGGACCCTTTTTTTTTTTTTTTTGCAAAGAGAGGGTGAAGACAGAATTTTTGAAATGAGAAAGACCAATGATTTTTTAAATGAGAGAGAGAATGTTATGACATTTGAAAGAACAGACTTGACTTTTACAAAGTAAGGGTATTTTTTTATTTTCATCGGCAATTTTGTACCATAATAAGAGTAGCAAATATTTATGCATGATTTTGTTAAGTCAACTGAGGTAGCATACCCCCATGTCAATTATTTCTGTAGCATATTAGGGGACAGAGTTCTCAACATTTACAAAGACAATCTCATAAAAAGTCTCGTGCATAAACTGCCAACTTATAAAGTGTGACCAAGTTTATGCACTTGCTGCGATGAACCAGATTCAATACACAACATTCCTAGCTAATAATGTTCAGCAGCTCTTAACAAAATGCTGAGTGCAAAAATTACTCGAAATAGATCCCTTGTGATACCGTCTCATGGTGTCAATTATTAAAACCTATCGCTTATGAAGCGCTAGAGTTTTCTTCGTTGCTCCACCAAAAACTAACGGAAAAACTTGAGGTGAGTGAGCGCACGTAGTGCCACCATTTGGGAGGGATGTATAGCATTTCGCCTTCCTCTAGTATGCAATCCACAAACTCCAAATCAACTATCTTCGGAAACTCTTCCTCATCAATATTATCGAGATCAACCTTCAATTTCGCGAAATAGATACATAATTGAGATGCAAAGATAGGGAATGGACATGAGATAAGCCAAATATAGGAAATTTCAGTCCTGGAGCAGTATAAAACGGGTTGAAATTAACTAGTACAAAATGGCATAACATCTTATACACCTCTTAGAAGGATGACACACAGACAAAACAGCTACAGAAGGGTGATAACGACACTTCTCACGTGTTATTCATTTAGAAGAAAATGTCAAAACATACTTACACAATTATGTACCAGAAATTCCATCTGGTATAAAACTACCAAACCCACTTCGTCAAAAAGAGTCTTATAGTTATTATAGTATCAAGGAAAACTAATCCGGAAAAAAAAAAATCTTAGTTTCTCTATGATCTTCCACCATTTATCCATTTGCACAAAACTTGGATGAAATATACCATTTAGTCTATATTCATAAATGCAAGCACAATGCAAATAGTCATTACACTAAAGAGGATAAAGTAGGAATAGCACCAAGTCACACACTCCACAGACCAAAATAAATTGAATAAAATTTAATAATGACAAGCAACTCTGCTAACAGTAATGCATTTGTCATATTTTACTCAATAGAGCTAATGTAAGATCAAAGAATTACCTGACTGGAATTACAAAGCATGGTCTCTGAGTGCGGGTAAAGCTCTTCTGAGAGAGAAGCAGGGTAGAGCCTGATATACTTTTTTCCGACAACCTAAAAATGAACAAGCAAAATACTGCTCATGAGAAAGAGAAAGGAGCAGCACATTAACTTAATAGGCGCATCTGTCGGTCACAAACTGTTTAGTAGTGACATTCATGAAGCTTAAAATTTATACCATGAATTTAATTACAACTTCTTTAGATGCAAAAGTAACATTATGTTATATTAAAATTTTGAACCACCCTCATATAATGATATAAATACGGAAACAGGGTCAAGAGGAGGATTCGTATCCTGACCATAAACGTCCTCTATGATTGTACCAATGAGAAAAAGCAAAGTTATTAACTGACCTTCTGTAATCAAGCTTAACCAATATATGTTTTCCATGATCTGCGAATCCACAATATTTTGTAGATGGTTATATAAGTGGGAGTCAACCCTTTTACCTTTGAGCATAGTTTCCGTTCTATGAAGATAAATATGGAAAGTCTTATAAGAGAAGGAAAGAGAAGAACAAAGGCACCTGATTGATTTCTAACTTATCCTATTTAGTTGATTGCTACAATTCAGTTATTTCCTTTACAGCTGATAGTTAGTTTTCATTATCTAATTTGTTTGGTCTTTGGACCCAAATTGTACCCTTAAATGGGGATTTACACTAGGAGTGACATTTCGAGAGAAATCTTATTTACAACTTGTTTCGCTGGTTACTACTAACTAGGATAATTCAAGTATAATACTTGGGTTGCTAGGAGTTCTTTATTTGATATCTTATCAATCGGTACCAGAGTGGTTACGACTACTTCCACAATATAGTTTCAAACAAGAAACGGTTCTAAGACATAGAAACCTCCATCAATCTCTTGAGCCACATCGTGCAGTCACTTACACTGCAAATGGGGAAGCGCACGGATGCTGATGGTGAGCACCAGGATAGGCGCCGAGGAAGAGATGATTGAGATCCAGGGATCATTGATCGTGGACAAAGACTATGTCAATTTCGATGGCGTGAGGTCGATGATGCCCACCCAGGCGATGGATAGCGAGAACAACAACCTGATCTAATAACCACGATGAGGCTAATTATTGCTCATATGTCATCATGGGTGCAATTCAGGGAGTACATACCAGAGGGCAGCACGTAAGAATTTAGGGGAATGGGTCAATACTTTTGCTACCCAACAGGGGCCGTTTCATTGAGACAAATTAGAGTCAAATTCGGTTAATGACAGAAGATGTAGGACCAAAAAATGATCACAATGGTGAAGACAAGAGACCAAAACATGACTGACTCTGATCACGATGATGACTCAGACGAGCTGGAGATGGAGTCAGCAAACACCATGCTCAGCAAGAGAGTTCAGCAACTCAATGACCATCGACCTAGAGGGTCAATAGTAGAAAGTGAATATGATGGCTGCCAAGATACGATGAGGAGGTTGAACAACATGAGGGAACTGATGAAATGGGGGCTACGGAAGCAAAGCGAACTATGAGGGAAGAAGCAATGGGGTCTCAGTTATTGAGCCTGGTGCTATACTTGAGTATCGATGGCAGCAAACTAGCAGGCATTCACAAGAAGCCTTGGTATAATGGACGGGACAAGACCACAAAGACGCAACTGGGGAAGCAATGGAAGAACTTCTTTCTCAATTCCCCAGCCTTGCCTCGAGGACAAGGTCCAATTTTCAGGGGGGAAGAGATTATGGAACTCTGTAGATTCCATCCTATGAAGATAAATATGTAAAGTCTTATAAGAGAAGGAAAGAGGAGTACAAGAGCACCTGATTGATTTCTAAGTTATCTGATTTATTTGATTGCGATAATTTAGTTATTTCCTTTACAGCTGATGGTTAGTCCTTAATTAATTTGCTTGGTCTTTGGACCCGAATTGTACCGTCAAATGAGGATTTACGGGAGTGGATTGGTTAGGATTTCACAGAAACTTCTCTTTTTTTTTTTTTTTTGTAAACAAGTCTGCTGGTATTTAATCAGGATTTTATGTCACTTACTCTATTTTGCAAGGCAGGAAGGAATGATAAATTTTGAGAGAAATCTTATCTACAGCTTGTTTCGCTAGTTACTAGGATAGTTCAAGTATAATACTAGGGTTGCTATGAGTTTTTTGTTTGAAATCTCATCATGGACCCACTGGTTGCCACCCCAGATGTGGGCCTAAGGGGAGTTTCCACTCGTGAAGTGGGCCTTGGAATGGGATGCCACCCAGAGTGTGCCATCCGGCTCCAACAGGGGTCAATTGTTACGATCTCACATTAGATCCTCAAGAAATTGTGGATGTCTATATAGGTGTGAGTCAATCTTTTACCTTTGACCATTGTTTTGGATTAAATTAGGACTCCCTAACTTATATTCCTAACAATATGTATATATAAAATATACATGTATAAATATCTGAAAATGTAATCCTATACACCTCCTGTAAGCACAAGATGGTTCCTGACACACCATCATGGTCCACAAGTGCTCATATGAGGTGTGCAAGGTAACAAACCCTCTATACACCTGTACATGGTACATACATAGTACACACACAAATATATATATATATATATATATATATATATATATATACACACACACACACACACACACACTATATATATATATAAGGAGCCTTTAGGTGATTGTCATTTCTGAGAAAGAACAGCCATTCTCAAACAGTGTTCGATTGTCTATGTATTAATCAATACTCGATTGAATGGTCTGAGGTTATCTACAAAAATGATCAGTCTGATGGAGTTTGTAGCAGCTTTCCCTTGGCTTTACCAATGTTACTTGTTATGTAACTTATGTTAAACAACTTAGGCCTCAACTTTAGATACTGCTATTTGTTACTTTCTACTAAGGGGAGCAGGACCTGCCATGAGACTGAGGAGTAGCACATCACATAAGTCACATACCCCTACTGAGTCACACCCCTTAAATTATAGGCGAACACCTAACGCAATATGTATCATGTACCTATTTGCATTGCAAACACCATTAGACCAATCATTAACAGTCAATGAGAAACAAAGTAGACTACAGTTCACACACGTTAAGTGCCGATCTCCCAAAACAGACACACACTATACACATGCAGAGAGAAAATCCAAGATCCTCACGGCATTATATCACTGGAAATCACATTCTAGCTTCAATAGGATATAGGATATATAATAAAAGATCATTGGCCTATTGCAACATAGAACCAGTTCTTTCTTTTCTTTGAAAAGAAAACGTAATAACTTCTTACATACCTGGGCAAGTATATTATGGTGCGGATCATGGTGCAATGGGGTTACAGTCCCAGGTGGACCAAACCAAGCATTAAGCGACCTCATCTCTCCTCCACCAGCAAAACAGTAGTCAGGTATAACAATATCTTTCTTTAGTTCTTGTATCTAGCATAAGACACCACAAATTTTAGAAGAGTGTGCTTAACACATTCTACACTAAAAGCAATGTGCCTACCTGATCAAACAATTGGTGCTGGGCTAAATATGTCGTGTTTGCAGAAGAACAGTCACCAGATTGAATCCTATCCAGAAACTCAGAGAATGGGATCAACTCTTGCTTCCAATCTGGGGATAAATAGTGTTTTCCCACCTGTAGAGGATTCTTTCAAGGGCATAAATAATCCAGCAAAAGAATAGAAGAAAATTATCAAATGGGGAGAAACAAGGGTGGAAAGGGGGCAAAATGTTGTTCGCACGCAAGATATCTATTCTACGTTTTTCTCCTAAACTGTGGCTTTTTTTAGTTGCCTTTTGGAAAAATATTACTTCTCCCAGTTCTTTCCCCAAAATCAGAACCAAACAATATCATGTTACCCTACAGTATTTTCCACTTAACAAATTACAGTTTTCAAACTCATTCAAATTCTTCTCCCACAATCTCATCAAAAATACACTCAACTATCTCTCTGATTTGGTGAAAAATCTAAATCATCAATAAGGATATTGCCAAACTCAATAACAATGCAGGTGATGTTCATTACAAATAAAGGGATTTATTTCACAATCACAACAGAGAAAACAAGAACAAGAAGCACCAACCCAGTATTATTAAAAAAAAAAAAACCACCAGGGAAAAGGATTGGAGATACCTCAACTGGAATTGTACGAAAGCCTGCAACATTTTTGAGGTAATTAATGTCATTCCATCTATCCTTGGCTGGCCAATGGTTCATAGAGTCCCTAATTATTACTGGAGAACCAGCGACGAAATGTTCCAGCAAGAATCCTTCCAATGAAAGCCTGCACTTTTTCCCCACCGTTTTACTTGAAAGTGACTTGGCAGGTAATGATCTAACTGCCTGTGTTGAAATTCAAAATAAAAGCGAGTGAAATCAGTGTTTGTGAGCCATTAAACTTTCAAAAATGATGAGCCCTTTAAATTTCCAAATAACTTCTCCTTATATTAAAATGAGTGAAACTACACGTGGCTCCAAAGGCCAACAAAGTGTGGTTGCATTTGCATACAAGTTTGGAATATTATACTAAAATACTTTTATCACTTAGCTCTTGCATTGGCACAACTTGGATTATATTCCATCTCCACCTGCATATTCATGATAAGAAGAATCTCATAACCATATCTACTATGAATCTCCAACGAAGAATCCTTCCTTTAAAATTTTGTAATGAGGTTTACTGTAATTCTTGTTTTAAACCCAGCAGAGATTAATCATATCTACCACCTAATTATAAATTGAAGCAAATTCTAATGATTTGTAGGTGACTCCGAGAGTAAATGCACAAAGGCCAGAGAGGAAAAGCGATCAGGATACAATAATCAAAATCGAGACCATCACTGGTATCTAGACTTACAAATGATAACAAAAGAATTGCATCCATATACCTTATCTTAAATAAAGTGCTAGTAATCCAATGCATTTGAAGATTAACTAAATAAAGCCCTGTTATTATTTGCCCAAACAACGAAATAAATACTACTATACAGAGATGTTCACACAGCAAAGCAATGAATCTACTAACACAATCTTCAATATGGATCCAAAGAAGATATTCAAAAGGCGATGCGTGGAAAGAACATCGAAAAAAATTGAAGGCGTGGTTTTAATTTAGAGGTGTATCTACGGCCTCAAAAGGGTATCGGATTCAATTTCGATGGATTTTATTCAGAGAGAGAGGGAGAAACGAACCTCACCTCCGCCAAGTTGAAATCCTTATACCACTCATCAGCCTTTTGCCGTTCTCCATCACTTAACTCCACTGCTCTCAAAGCAACGGTGACTTTCCGAATGCACAAATTCAAGTCATCTCTGAGAGTCAAACCACCCATGATGAGGCCCATATCAAGCGCTCTGAGAGCGAGCTTAAACTCACCCGAAGAATAATGGTGCTTGGCGACGTGGAGGCAGGCCATTGCATAAGCGTCGCGCCAGATTGGAACGACGGAATGCCAGGGACCCGAATGGAGCTGTTCCCAGGCCAGCTCCCTGGAGGCCTCCGCAGCTCGATTGTCGCCGGCGGCCGCCCGGGTGGTCAAGGATGTGAAGGCGTAGCCGCCTTCCTCTGTTATTCGCTGCAAGAGAGACGAAATATTGGAGTCGAGAGCTGGGGTTTCGAGGGTTGCGTTGTCGGAGGTGGTGGCTGACATGGGCGGTGGACGGCGATTAGGAAGCTGGGAGTGAGACAGATATTTTGGTTGAAAAGGGAAAATGGCAATGAAATATCTAGCGTAGACACATCAATGGCTCTCTGATATTTGTGCGACCATAGAATTAACTTTCCTGCCAAATGACGTTTATTATTCATTATATTATATATTGATGAAAGCAAAATGCCACGTCCAAAAGAAATCAAACAAAAAAATGCCCTATTCTGGAAGATTCCAAGTGGAATTGAAGAAAAAAGTTATAGGAGAATATATATTCAAAAAAAGAAAAAGAGAGAGACAAAAAACCTTGTTGCAGAATATATAAAAGAGAAAAAGAAAAAGAAATACTTATTCTTAAAAATGTAAAATTGTTTTTTTTATTGATCTCAAATAGTGGAATGCCTAGAAGGGTGAACATAACTTTCTTTTTCTCATATCACTTCTTTAAAGGATATAAATATGTATTAATAAAAAATTTGATCGATCTTTTTTATATGTGATTTAATGTAAATATTAGGAGGTATTATAGAGTATTTTGTGGTTCGTTTATAAATTTAAAATTTATATATAAAAAGTGTGCTTGTATATTTTTTATATACAAATTTTAAATTCGTAAATGGACCTCACAATACCTCATAGTACTCTTTGACATATTGCGTTAAACCACGTACATAAAAGGTGATCTATTTATTATGGATGAGTGAGTAATTGATAAACAACTTAAGGTGTGTTTTAAACTCTAAAAAAAGTGTAAAATCACATTTTTTTAAGTTGGTAAGACCCAGTTTTTAAAAAAAAATTGATTTTACACTCTTTTTAAAGGTGTGTTTTCAAACTCTAAAAGAGTGTAGAGTCACTTTTTTTTTTTAAAGGTGGGTCTTACCAACTTAAAAAAAAATGATTCTATACTTTTCTTAAAGTTTGAAAACACACACTTAAAGTTTGAAAACACACCATTAAACAAGATATAAAGTGCTCTATCCGTTTACTAATGAATTTTTTATTTCATCATTTTAGTTCGTTTCACTATATTTTTTTTTACAATTATTTTTTTGTTTTAATTATTATTTTCAATATTTTTTTAAATATATTTTTTCTATTACATCATTGTACTATAAATATTATTTTAGTTTTTTTTTTAATTCGTGCATCCAAAATTAAAAAAAGCTTTTAATGAAGGGAGAGAATAATTCAATCCTTATACATATCTAACTCTTAGTTGGATAAATGTTCCCTCAATCTTAATGACCTCACTACTAATAACCATGGATGTAAATGGCGGTCGCCGAGAACGCCTAGGCGCTTGAAGGTCCTTGGCCGCCAACGCCAAAGTCAAATCGTCGAGAAAAATCCGTCAATACATTTGGCACTGCCGAGACCGCCTAGGCAACCGCCGAGGCAGTCTTGGCACCGCCTAAATGACCATCACTCTTCTTTTTCTAATTTTTATTTCAAGTTAAAAGTTAGATCTTAAATTAAAAAATAAAAACTAATTTACAAAATTACTAAAAAATGAAAGTTTAATTTAACTATTTCATAATTTATTCGTTCTATGTCGTATTATGATAGTTTTTAACATTTTGTTGACTTTTTATATTTTGTGATAGTTATTAATTATGTTTTAAATCTATAATTTATCTATAATGTATATTTTTATTAATATATGTTTAGAAAAATATTAATATTAATAAAAAATAAAAAATAAAATAGAAAAACTTTGGCACCGCTAAGACGGCGCCTAGACACCGCCTAGGCGATCTTGGAGCTTGAAGATACTCGACCGCCCACCGACCGCCAAACGTCATTTGCACCCTTGCTAATAACTCAAGAAGTGGACTTTCCAAGTGTTAGAGCCTATGATACACGGATTCTTCTAAAAATGTTATAATGTAGTATCGGATTCGCACTCGCACCCTAAAAGGGGTAAGATTCTTGAATTCTCGTGTCGGATTCTCCACGTGGCGAATCCATCTGCCACGTGGCGAATCCGGCTAACGGATTCTCGAATCCACTGCACGAATCCTATTTATAAGCATTAAATATATTATTTAAATTGAATTTTATTATTTCGTATAATTTAAATTGATAGTGTTACACTCGTTTAGTTTGAATTTACTAGTATGATTTATGTATTTAACTAATGCAACTCGAATTGATATTTTTTTTACATTATTATATTATATTATTGAATATACTCAAATTTTAAGTGATAAAAAAATATAAATGATTTATAATTGATTTATAAAAAATATATTTTTTAGATATTATATATAATAAAATATAAATAAATAGACGTATCCTTAACGAATCGCACCCTAATTTTTTAAAAAACTCGTATCCCCGAACTCGTATCGTATCGCACCCGCATCTGCGTATCCGCACCCGTGCAACATAGGTTAGAGCTCACACTTAGTTTACCCTCACAGCACCCAAGCAAATCACTCAAATTTGTATCCTAACAAAAATGAACTTACTCACGCGGTGAATACAAATATTTCCAACTAATTATTTTATTTTTTTTTTGGAGAAAGCGACGAAACTACCACAAGCAAATACACAATATCCAGGTTTCGTTTCTCCTTCGGCCTAGTCAATCACGCTAATCCAGAGGCTGTGATGCTTCCATAGCCATTCATGTTATAGTATGTGCTACATTGTTCCTTAATTTCGATATTTAATACGCGTCTTCCACCACCCCATCTGTCTTTACCTTTCTTATTTCCTTCAAAATTTCCTTCAAATATGTCCAACTAAATATTAAAACAACACTGAATATGAAAGTATCTTATGTTTACAAGTTGCTTTGATATGAAAAGAAAAAATATTGCTTAGAGAATTTGTAAGTTGCTTATGCTTTTAAAAGTGTCTTAATCTTTACAAGTTGCTTTAATATAAAAAAAAAATATTGCTTATAGAATTTGTAAGTTGCTCATGCTTTTGAATAGTGGACTCTCTTGTGTTTGCATCTATATAAAATGAGCTTAGAGTTTTAGTTGTAGGAAAAATCATAAGCTAACTTTCTTCTTTTTCTTCATGCATATGTGCAATTGCAGATCCAGGATTTATGAAATGGAAATACAATTAATAGATAATTTTTAAGACAAAAATTTGTGCATTTTGAGTTCGGTGAATTCAATTTTGTCAAATATCATTGTTATGTGTATAAAATCTAATATATTATATAACAATGATAATATATATACAAATTAATCATAATAATTATACATAACAATGATACTTGAAAAATAGAATTCATGTGAATTTAGGCTCACAAGTGAGCTACTCATCTTGTAAAATTTTGAACATAAATTATTATGTGAAAATAGTAATAGTTTTAAAGTATCAAATATTTCATCAGGAGTATCAAAAATCTAGATCATTGTATTATATTATAATTGTTATAGATTTTATTGACCTCAATTGTTGAAAGAAATTATAATTTGTAATACACAACACTTTAATAACTTATAAGTTCTTAAAACAACTCATAAGATATTAAAACTTATAAAATATTTAAAATAAATTTTATCAAATATCTCTTTATTTTTATTAACTAATTTAATGACAAATATGAAAGTTTAATTGACTATAATAAATATATTACTGAAAATATCTAAAAAGTTGCACTCACGTAGATATGTTAATCCGGGCTGGACTAATAGGGCCGGCCCGTTTAATCCTGAAAAATGCAGGGTTAAGGTCATACTTTCATACATCCGTTTAAATTCGGGCTTTTTTGCCCGGCCCTATTAGCCCGCGGGCTAAACGGGCTAGCCCACAGGTTAACCGAGCCCGCCCGCTAGCCCGCATAATTTTTTTATATTTTATATATACATATTAAATATATAGTATTCTTATTAGTTATTATTATTATTAATTGAAGTTATCCACAATTTCTATTTAGGTGTTATATATTAATTTTAAGTATTTATATTTGAACTTTTAAATATCAATGTTTTGAACTTTTAAGTATTTAAGTGTTGATGTTTGAACTTTTGTAATTATGTTAAACTATTTTTATTAATTTTAATGAAATTATGGACAATGTCTAGGTTCTAGTTTAAATATTAATATTTTATGACCATTATTTTAAATTATGTGTTAAAATTTAGATTTTTTTTTATTTTTGTGACATAGTCCGTTTATGGCATGTTTAACCCAATAATCGCTAGGGTTAGGATTAGATCTCAAATATTAGAAAATCATTAAAAATGAACCGAATAAGGCTCAAACCTATTTAACCCGAAGCCCGTTAGGATTGACCATGTAGGTTTGGCACACAAAACTTAAAAGGTAATTTGATAATTTCCATCTAATCAACATGACTTTTCACCAAACTAAAACATTCATCCAATAATATACTCTCTCAATTTTACTATATATTTTTCATTTCTCACTGTATATTTTTCATTGTTATTTTATATTTTTTTTAAATTATTATTCACTATTTTATTATTATCTTTATTATTTTTTATATTATTTATAGGATTAGTCTTGTATGCACCAGTTACACGGTGCAACTCTAGTTCATTTTTAAAAAGTTAAACAGTTTATAACTGAAAAGTTAAACAGTTTATTACTGAAAAGTGTATCTTTCATAGTTTAACTTTTCAGTAATAAACTGTTTAACTTTTCAGTTATAAACTGTTTAACTTTTTAAAAATGAACTAGAGTTGCACCGTGTAACTGGTGCACAGGAGACTTACTCTTATTTATATTAATAATTATTTTTTTATCATATCACTTATATATTTTTATTTTTACCTTAACTCATTTGTTTCAAATTCAACAGAAAACATATGTTGAGACAGAAAAAATATATATATATATATAATATACTTAGGGTATGTTTGGTTCGTAAGATAAAAGTATCTATCTGTCAAAAATATGCATATTTTTTACGGATAGATATTTTTATCTTACGAATCAAACATATCCTTATATGATAAAAATAAATTAAAATGGGGGTACCGTGTACTCCCACGTCACTTATCTACATCCGCCACATATACGCAACAAGCATGGAGTGAACAGCTTTTAAAATCTTCTTGTCTCATTATGAATGAATGGCCAAATACTCATCAACTTAAGAAAATGTGTCGTTTAGCTTACTTTGTAGGATATTATAGCAAATTTTACTTATCACAATGACTTATCAGATATTGTGACTGCAATGGTCAATGATGAACTATAACCTTTGGTGATTAGTAAAATGATTAATCCCAATCCTAAGTTGATACTTCTTGTAGGTTGTAGTTATTTATGTTGGGGTTATTTAGAATTCTGTGTTCTCTATTTTATATGAGTTTAAGATTTAAAATCTAATTTTCAAATCTCATATTCAATCAATACCTATAAAACATATCTTATAAATACATATAAATATCTATAAATACCTATATAACTTAATATTGATTTGACAATAAGTTAAATTTAACCATATTCAAATCTCAAAACAAACACATATATTTATTATTCATACTTTATTCAAAATCTCCCGATTCTAAAAACTTGACTAGCTCTACACACTTAAATCCCAAAACAAACACAATCTCACACACTAAGAAATATTCTAGGCTTTTCATCTCTTCAAGCCTTCTACCCAAAAAACAGGTTTTTTCCTACCACATCAGCATCATCTCAAAAGTAAAAACACATCTACCTCCAAAATAAAACTCATCCTCATTGCATAAACCTGAAAAGTAGGTTTTTTTTTTGTCCACTTCAATTAATATCCTATTTATTTCTTTTATAAGTTAATTTTTCAACTATATTAATTATCTAACTTTTAGATAAATAATAAATATTTTAATTATTTTGATTTTTAATATTTTATTATATTTTTAAAAAATACCCCAAAAATATATTACTAATTTTTTTATTACATAAACGATAAAATACAAATTCAAAACGCGCAAAGTACACAAAAATATTTGAAAGCAACAAAGTAAATTTCACAATGGTCAATTTAATATCTACCTAATTATTTTGAAATCGAGCCCAAACATGCTCAATTAAATCATGTCGAAACTAGAGATGTTTCTGCTTATCCCGTATTTGAACACCTCTTCAGACGTAGTCATTGAATGATCCAGTTGATCCTTGACTTACTTGTGGAGGCGGGACGGCATAATTGGGATCGTCGGACTAATCGATCGTTGTATTTCCTTCATCTTCAATTATCATTTTTTGCAATATAATGCAAGTTAACATTATATCCTTCAAGTTATTCGTGTATCAGAAACGAGTTGGACCGCTGATCATTGCCCAACATTATTTAAGCACTCTAAAGACCCGTTCAACATTCTTTCTAGCGGTCTCTTGTAATTTCTTGAAATATTTCCGCTTTGGATCTTGAGGAAATGAAAAACTTTTCACAAAAGAAGTCCACTCTGGATAGATTCCATCTGTAAGATAGTATCCTTGATTATATTTCTTACCATTAATTGTAAAATTAATTGATGGAGCATGTCCCTGTAGAGTATCTATAAACAAAGGAAACTGATTGAGCAAGTTGATATCGTTGTTGGATCCTCCTACTCCAAAGTTGGCATGCCATATCCATAGATTTGCAGAGGCAACTGCTTCGAGCATGATTGTTGGAACCCCATGATCACCACATGTGAATTGACCTTTCCAAGCAACCGGACAGTTTCTCCATTTCCAATGCATGCAATCAAGATTCCCCAACATTCTAGAAAATTAACAAAATTAATTAATGTATTCCTTAATTAATCCAACCTTGTATTTTGAATCTGGAAATTAACACAATCTACTGCTTCATCTTGTGACCAGCATGCTCATCCCCAAATTTAAAAAATCAATTCATCCCTAAATCGAAAAAATCAAGTCATCCCCAAATCGTAAAATCCAATTCGTCCCCAAATTGTGTTCATCCCGGTATGAATTCAAACAATATGAATTCGAATTTAATAAAAAAAATGAGTAAGAAAATAACAAAGATTCAACATACTCCCACTCTGACTCATCAATTGAAGACGTGAAGATGAAGTCAGGGAAGGTAGGAGAAAAGGGCGATGTCCCACTGTTATTATTAACAGAAGACAGAGTCAAGGCAGAGGTGGACTACTGCTTCTCATTGAAATTAGTGGTCGTTCTTGAGTTTGCTGCAATGGTGGTGATAGCAACGGAATAGGCAAGGGTTTCGGTGGTGGGCCACCGATGCCAGCCCTCAGGACCACCAACTTCAAAACATGGAGCTGTGCAATCCACCGGTTTCGATGGCGATTGTTGCATTGTGGTAAAGAACAGGGATGAAGACAATGCACGTTTCAGATTTGTAGATTTTGATTTATTAGTTTGTTTTTATATTTTCGGTTAATGTTGTCTATGTTTGAATTAGGGGATAAGAAATTAAAAATGGTCAAAGGGTATTAATGTCTTTTTATATTTGTCCTTGTAAAAAATGGCAAAAAAGAAATTCTCCCTCAATTAATTTAATAAAAATATATAGGTGTAGTTTGGAAGAATAACTTTGGGAATATGGATAGGATAAATTATACCTTGTTGATATCATCAAAGGGCAAAATAGATCATTTTAAATAATAAGCAAAAAAAATCAAGTGGGAGTGTGAAAAGGGCAAAAAATATTTTCTCCCATAAAAATTAATAACTTACAATAATCACCATTCTTTCATAATTTTCAAATTCCCAATTAAAAATTTCCCCAAATTCATTTGGGTGGGGTAAAAGAAAAAAAAAAATAAAGGTCTGCACATGGGTGGAGAGAAATGAAAAAAATAGAAAAAATAAGCTTCCATTAAAGAGCAAAATAGAGCAAAAATAGCCTTCCATGATAGCGAGGGAAGAAGTGGGTGCATATGATTGGAAACAGCGAGGGAAGAAGTGGGTGCATGTGTTTGAGAAGAGAAAGAGAAAAAAGATTTTTTTTAAAAGGATAAAAATATTATATATAGGGTGGGTGGTGTTCTCATTTTACAATGTGTGTACGACAAATAAAAGTGGGTGAATATGAGTGAAAAGTAAAAGAGGTGGCCCATTAAATTTACCATTTCACTTGAGTCGAATAATTCAAAGTTCAAACTCATTTGGGCCTACGAAAGCTATCGGCCCAACATACGTTGTATAAAATCGATATCATTAGGGTTTTTCATTTACTCACTGGCCTTGTAACTCCGCCGTTTTTCCCAGTCTCCTTCTCTTACAAATTGCTTCATTTTATAACTTGTTCATCTAACTTTCTTTTCTTCAAAAGTTCATCTGTCTCAAAATTTCATTATTTCTTCCTATCATTTCTTCCTTTTGTAATCAAACTAATATATGGGAATAGCCAAGATCTTGGTTGTGAATACAAATGAAGGTATGTCTTTACTTTCTTTGTTAACAAATGAACCTACGTACAATGTGCAAAGCCCTTTGTGGTAGTTACCCCATTTTAGACTAAACCTATGATGTTTACACATTTTGTGTCAAGATGTGAATATAAAGGGGACTCTAACAAAGTTGGAGAACAACATAATTGTGAATCAAAATATTCAATGTTTTTATGCTATACTTAATAATCATTTGTGATATTCTGTTTCTAATTTTCTTTATGTCCAATTGCAGATATCAGCACATATGATATGTTATGAAAATATCTCAACTTATTAATGCCAAGGAAAAATCGAGGTAAAATTGCACTTTTAGTTCTCATGCGCCATTTAAAAAATATTTCTTTTTCGACATTTTTTTATACTTTTGGACCCAATGAATGAGTAATTTACATTTTTAATCCCAATAGAATATAAACATGGCAGGTCATTGAGCCGATCAATTGGAGTTCTTCTTCTGACAGATTTCTTCATTTCTAAAAGGTGATTGATTATTCAGTCTGTAGAAGATGAATAGAATTCAGAAGGGGAATTCTCAGCTTCGAATGTGGCGCTGCAGAGTGTTGTGCTGCCAAACACCTTTGTGTTTGGTATTTATGGCTACACTTTTTCCTTTTTTTTAAGCGTTGGATATGTTTCCTCAATGGATTAGATTCTCTTCTGAAGCCCACTATTTAATTGGGCTCATTCATCAATCTCTGTAAATATGATATTAATGCTCGGGTTATTATTATCGTTTTTAGTTAGTACACTCCCAATGGATTTTCTACTTTCCCTTTAATGTTACCTTTGGCCGTTTCAAAAAGTTAAAATAAAATAAATTTATAGAGAATGGAGTTCTAATCATTTGTGAATTAATGAATTTTCATGTGTTAAATATGTTATTGTTGTGAACGTAATGTATATATTATATTTCCTTGATTGAAAACAAAATTAAAATGTATAATCTTATTAAATTAATATTGTAGAGGTAATATTTTAATAGACAACAGCATATACAAAAATTTATGTTTGCATAATTTATTAAATTTTGTCCTACTTAATTTATACTATTAATTATAATATATTTTATTACTTTTATAGTTCAATGTTACTATTATTTTAATTAGATCAAGAATTAAAACACTATCTTTTAGATTTTACAAATTTAGGTTAAATTTAATCAAATTAATGTGGGTCAAATAAAGCCTAATTACGTTGTGTCCATCTCCGTGTTGATTATGTCAAATAAGTCTGTTTTTATTTTTCCCCATTTTATGATATTTGTCCTAAATCTGTAGTTTTAAAAGTTCATAAAGACAATATTCTAATTTTACAAGTTCAAAAAGATGAAATTTTGCAAACACCTATAAGATATTGATAACTAACTATCCCCGGTGAATTAATTTATTTTTTGTCCAATTAATTGAGATTCAAGCTTCGTGGGATGGCATATATAGAGAATTGATTTTCCAGCTTCAGTGTCATTTGTCCATTATTTCTGATCGTTGCGATGAGAAGTGGTAACAAGAGGTGAGATGAGAGCTTAGTTGGTCATGGGATATGGTGTTTTTTTTTTCAAAAAGTTGCATTCAAGTCAACATATAGAAGAAGTTTTTTCCAAATACGTACAAACCTCAGGGATGTAGCTGTAATTTCAAAGCATATTAGGGTTTTATGGAGAAATGACCAACCTCAAGGGTAGTTTTTGTAAGAGATGATGACAATTGGGGGCAATTTATACATCAAAAACTCAAGTTTGGACATAAAATTTAGGGGGAAACACGTTCCGGTCCAAAGCAACACTTCAAGTTAAATGCGGGTCTAAAAAACTTTTTGGGGTTGCATCCGGGTCTAAAAGAAAAACTAATTATATTTTTTTAGGAACACTAATAAAGCGAAATATCTACCATTGGAATACGCAATGTCTATTCCTATTGTCTACTCCTAATGCTACACTGGTCTACTAGTAATTGAAAATATGCAGTGTGTAAAATGGAGAAGTCAGAATACAAACGAAGATAAATATGTAATTTCAAAACAAGGGCTCCAGTAACAAAGAGTCGAAGGGGCGATTTGTATTGCAGGGGACAACGGCCATTGGTAAGTCTCTCTTTATTTGGTATATTATTTGGCAATGGATTTCGTGATTTTTAATTAAATATCATATACTCAGTTGCGTCGACGTCTATTGAGTACGTATAGGGTAGAATCGACAGTGGACAACGGCGGTTAGGGTTTTTTTTTTGAATAACCATCCGTGTAAGAGTGATTAATTCCAGTTCCGGCCCTGTAAACAGTGTGTGTAGTTGTTTCGTTATTTGGTTAGCCTGGGGAAAACGATGCAAGAAGTGAGAATATAAGACCAGATATGTATTGCTTTGTTTTATGGTGGAGAATATAATTCCAGTTTCGTTATTTCTGTATTGCTTTGTTTTATGGTGAAGGTTTTTATTAATTGCTTCAAGGGAGAGCGAATATATTAATGGTTAATTTCCTCTGGATTTTTGAATATATGAAAACGATCAACATTTTTCAAAATGTATATATTGAAATCTAATCATCCATCAAGATAACTTCTGACTTCTTGCATAATGTGTAATCCTAACCCATCATTTTCTTTATCAGACGTCCATTGTCCAAGTCCAATAAAACAATATGTAGATGTACCACTTTGAGTTCTTATATACTCATAGAAACACAAGTGTAAACTGCAAAGATTGAGTGCAGAATTACTTTACATAGTAAATGCAATTGTGCTGAATAAAGATAGCACATCCACTTATTCTAGTGATTTGTTTCCTTAACATTTAACTGAAGGAAACATGTTTCTTTTATTTTTCTTGTTATATTCTTCTTAAACTTTTTTCCCCATCACATATCATCCTCAAGAAATCGTGAATGGATGCTAAATTTGGGTTGGGGTGTTATATTCATTTATTTGCCTTGTTTATGTATCCTGATTACAGTTTAGTGAAGGTGAGATAGTAGGTTCTGAATTTTGATGACTATCGTTCATCGTTATGTGACTATATCAGGTCCTGATTACACACTAATGAGCTGCTTGTCTATATGTACATTTGATTGTATAGACAGTCGTTCATAAGTACGGTTGTTTTTGTCTTTGTTTGCAGCATGTTCCCAAAATTAATGGAGAGATACCATCTGCCGATGAAGCTACATCAGATCATGAAAGGGTGTTGAATAGGTATGCAAGTTTTTTCTGTCCCCTTCTTCTTTTTTTAAGTTCATCCAATATTGTTATATTGACATGGCTGTCGGTATATATATATATTATGGTTGTAACCTTTTTTTGGTATATTATATTTTTGTGTTTTACTATTTGCATATTTAGCAATCTCTTTTATGCTACTCTGCTGTTTCTCTTAACTCTCGTCTTTTTTTTGTGTTCGTCAAATTACAGTTATATGAGTTGGTTGAACTAAAAATCAGTGGAGATGGTAATTGTCTGGTTGGTGTCTTTGACATCTCTGATCCTCTGTATCTTATCTAATCACTGTATGTGCTAAAAAGATCAGATTCTGTTGAAAAAAGTTAAATAACTATGGTTTAGTACTCCCTGAGTATTTGTACTATTTTTGTTGTAGATAACTCGCCGTTTAAACGGTTGGTTCTCATTTAACATGTTTTTAGAGATCCTTCCCTGTTGGGATGGTATAAGTTAATGATGATAATAGACTTAGCTGCTGCTGCTGATTGAATTTATTACAGTAGGTTGGAATTCTACGGATGACAGAAGTTAGGGAATTATATGGATGGCAGTGGGCAATATTTGAAATGCAAG